>JAOPUL010003754.1:14909985-14924804 GCA_027564515.1 Octopus rubescens | reverse complement strand
TATGTGTATATATACATAACTTAACTACATTTGTTTACCACGAACCTTAATTGAAAGTTTCCGAATGAATCAAAGTTTAAATTAGAAGAATATAATATACTTGAAGAGGCTCACCTTTTCTTTTTAAACCCATTGATAATTAAAGTGAGTTTTTTGTTTTATAAATATCTGTCGAACATTTAAATATATCTGCTAAAAATCTACATGTTGCTATATATATATTTATATAATATGATATAGCAACCATCAGTTGTTGTTGTTAACCTGTCAACTAAATTAATGACAACAGACGACAAGGATTGTCTGCTGCTGGTGCAGTGGTAGTTTTTTTTTTCGAAAATATAAATATTTTAGTTTTCCTTTAATTTAATATTTTGTTAAAATATTAAATCAATTTAAATATTCTTTCAGTCAATTAAATGAATAAATATTAAAAAAATTTTTTTTATTTCATATATAATTCGTTTTCCGCCTCTGCTCTTCGTAATTGTTCGTGTTATTTTAAATATCTAAAAAGTAGTTCACACTAACTTAATGTATGTTAGTGATTTAGAATCTGGGTTTACTCTGTGTTGGGACTTTAATCATTAATTAACCTTTAACGTCTGTTATTTGTGTTGAAATTAAACAAAATCTAATTAGTTTTGTTTGTGAAGATAATTCAGTAATTTTTTCCCTCTTCTATAAATGAATTAAAACTAGGGGAATCTAATAGTTATTGGCGTATAAACATTTGAAAAGTTCCCGACGCCATGAAGCAGTGTGGAGCAACCGATTAACCAATCACCGCCAGGTCAATGTTAGTTAATAATATCGTGTATTCATACGCGTGCTGCAACCGGTACTCTTACGCCATTTTGTTATAAGGTTGTATATGTCTGTTAGCAACTAGTTGACTTAATAATCGTCGATCATCTGAGTGGAGCAACCTTTGGCTAACAATTTATTACCTTTTTTCGAAAGAAAGATCCTTGGTGGAATGGCCGATGATAAACTGAACATTGACAGTATTATAGCAAGATTACTAGAAGGTAAAGTCCACCGCTTGTATATTTTCTATTCCGAGCAACTATTGTTTCCCCCTCCTTGTGATTTGATGAAAAAGTAAAAAGAAAAAAAATTGAGAAAATCGTTTGGGACAGTGGAAAATCGTTTATTAGTGTGCTGCACGAGTTATTTATGTGAACAATGTGTTTATTATTAAAACTGTAACGCCAAATCTCTGAACATTTAGCCATTTTTATGGATTTCGTTTTGTTTTATTTTTTTGGTTTCCATATCGTATATGAATCTATTTTTGCATCCATCGTTGCGACATTTCTCTCTCAAACTTAAACACCAAGCTGCTCCTACGCCTCCCATTTCTTTCAAACGAAATATATGTCCTTCAAAAAGTATTAGTATTAAATATCTATTTATTCCACTTGAACCATTTTATCAGTTCCAATTTGATCCGCAATCTTCATTGGAATTTGTCGTACATAACCTCGCTCTTTTGTTCATTTTTATCCGCCAATACTTAAATAACATTTTAACTTATTTATTTATTTATTTGTATCTCTTCAACCCCCAATATTAACAGTTCTGATCCTAAAACGTTTCCAAATGCCATTTGTGGCGCCTACTGTTTGGTTATTGTTGTGCTGAACGTGAATATAATGATAATAATAATAATAAGCCTAATAATCAGAATCCTACTTCACTCCCTGCCAACACTGTCATAGATTCCATCTTCTTCCTTCCACCAATCTCGCCATAATCCAACACAAACTGACGCTCATCTTTTCTTAACTTAAAATATTTTTAAAGCGCATTTCTAACAATTTAAACCATTACTATCTCCATTTACTTCCGTTTCTTTATCAAAATCAGTTTTTTTAAAAAAAGAATCTATTTTACTTAACCTCAAAACACCTCTCACTCTTTTTCTCTCTCTCTCTCTCACTCTTTCTTTCTCTCTCTCTCTCTCCACCGCCATCGAACTCTTGTGGCTTCTAAATGAATAATTTAATATTCAAATACCTTTAAGCTGTTTGATACTTGGGGACAGGTAGAATAATAAATCGCAATCTATTGCTTCAGTTCTCAACATAATTTGCGCGATTCATTCCACATTTAAAGTTATGTTTCGTGTGTGTGTGTATATATATACACACACACACACACACACACGATTACAATTCAATGTATGTATAATGTATTCTATCTACAGTCAAGTCTATAATGTTACTCATTGGTGTATATGTGTGTTTAAGTTTTGTGCACATAGCATATTTAAGTGAGTGTGTACGGTTCTATATGTATTCTGCATTCATTTGTGTACATTATATATATATATATATATAATTTTACTCATTAGTGTATGTATTTAGCTTTTATGCACATTAATTTAAAATAAGGTTTTATATGAGGTATATATAATGTGTTATACGTCCAAGTGTATAATGTTACACATTGGTGTGTATAATCTATATATATGTCTGTCTAGGTTTTGTGCACATTTGAAAGTGTGTATAATGCTTCATCATGAACCCCGTCCACAAACATTTCAGTCAGCAATGAGAGAGAAGCTTCAAGGACTTTTAAGTTTCCTCCTCCAGACACACACAGCTTGACTTAGTTTAGTGAAGCGCGCCAAGCACCATTTAATCATCTTAGTTCTTCGTTGCATTTCAACATTTATTTATTTCATTTTAAATTCTTCCTCTTTTCTACTGATCTGCATGAATTATAAAGCAAATTCAGTTTTAAAATAAGTGAAATAGTTGTGCCACTCTTTTTCTTTTTAAATATTTTTACCTTCCTCTTTCTGTTTCATCTTGTGGAGAATGACTGATGTGTTGTGAAAAATGGAACGACCCCCCCCTCCCTACTCATACACTCTTTTAAATGGCATCTCGATGAGTAATAATGACATTCCTTATCATATTGTTGAAGAGATTCTGGCAGAAAAGAAAAGAAAACAAACTTCACATTCATATGACAACAAAATGTTGTTGTTTTTTTTATTAATATCAGTAGAAAAATAATTAAACGAAGTTTTAAAGGTTTTATTGTCTTTTATTTTTAAATATATTTCGAAGACTGTGATGGGAGATTTAGTAAATCCTTGACCGGAGCCGTCGCGAATTAAAAAAATTTGATCTAGTAACCGACTTCCTCCTCTACCATCATCATCACCAGTGTCTACTATATATATATTTATATATATATATAATGGTAGAACTGGAGTACTTGTTACTGATCTAGGTAGGTGTTACCCACCTTACACAACCTTGATGGCTCAATAATGTGCTATTTTTACACAGTATTGCTGCTATTGTTGAATTTCAGCATTTCTTTTAGCTTTGATCATTCATAGTACATATTTACTTATTAATGCTGACAGGAAATCATAATATGCATATATCTTTAGGTGCATATTATGTTTACACTTTTTACTGGCAGGTGATAATAATTAGAAAACAAGATTAAGTCAGTGCAAGAATTCGTTTATTTTCACTACTTGTATTATTTCTGGTATTAAAAAAATAAATACTGCCTAATTATATATAAAAATAAAACTGATGATGGGGGGGGGGGGGATTGGCAGTAAATCCATATCTACGTCTTTTTTTTTTTTTTTTTTTTTGTCATATTAACCAAAATATTTGTGGCATTCCTTTTGGCTGCCAAAATATACTTGTATCGTTTAAAATGGTTGGGCAATTATTATTCTTTGTGTCTGTTGTGGCATTTTCTAGTGGTTATTGCAGTTGAGGTATTTTAAATCGAATTTCTCTGGAAGAAATATCTCTGTCCATAATTAACATTTGTGTATACACAATTATCTCTACTCTAGAACCCCCCCCCTAAAAACACGGATGATGGAAGGAGACAGTGGAACGCAAAAGTCCGTAGAACATTATGCATGTCTGTCCTGATATTAATTAAAATTTAATATCCGGACAGACATGCACAACGAAGATGACCTCGATTCAGCCAACTTTAAAAATATAAATCGAAGTCTCTCTCTCTTCCCCATCTCCATCGACTTCATTATTGATTTGTGTTGATTCTTTCCTTGAGGCCAGACTAGCCACGACTGTGAAGGTCGTTTATTATTGACTGGTTGAGGCCAAACTTTCCCAAATTAATTTGACCTACATTCAGCCACTACTGCTTATTGTCTGTTAAATAATTTGGCTAATCACTTGTTTAATGGAAGGAAGTGATTTTATTAAGATTTATTTTAGTCTCTTATAACAAATTATTTAGAAGCTTAGACAACAAACAAGTCGTCTTCATCTTCAGTAACGCGATGTACCTTGTTTTAAATAAAAGTTTAGTAAATCTGATTTTATTTTAAAACCATCTTCTCTGCTCTACCTACTTTGTAAAGCTGTAGAATATATGATTCTGCAATGATGGCCTGTTACTCTTTATAATTAGATTTGAAGCATCCAGTTTCCTGCTGCTATAAATTAGTGTTAATAGATCTCCCATCAACTCGGATATTAGTTCTGTCTGTGACATTTTCAACAAGCATGTATTTTACCCCCTCCCCTCGAAATAGTAGGTACTTTTTTTATTTTGCTTTGCCTTGATAGTACAGATCAGACTTTCTAGTCATCTCCATTCAGCCTTTTTTTTTCAGACAGTGTATTTGGGTCTACAGTATTGAGTGATTCTTCTTCAAATTTTGGTTGTAAGATGAATTAAAGAAGCAGTACAACTTATAGGGAACATGAAGAACTAAGTGAATTCATTGAGGTTAAATTCTCCTTTGTCACCAATTCTTTGTATTTGTGATGTATGGGCTAAAGATGTTATGTAGCAGAAGCAAAACCTCAATAACAGGAAATCTTTAACCCTTTAGCATTCAGATTTCTCTGTCATATGTAATGCTTATTTATTCACATTGATTTGAATTAATCATGCATTACCTTGTAGCTTTGAGATTTCAATGATATGATTATTTATTTTGAGAATAATATTGTAGGGTAAGTGTGATAGGTCAGATCTGGCTGTTTCGAAGATAAACCAGGCAGATATGGCTAGTTTTAATGGTAATGGGTTAAAGAAAAATTGTGCATAGGTATAAATGTCCTCTTAGCAATATATATATATATATATATATATCTTAGCACATATTGTCAAATGACAGTTGCTGAAAATGTTGAAATCTTCAAATGTGTATAAAGCTGTAAAATCAATCCTGGAATTCTTAGGTGTTAAATGTTATAAGACCATCACATGTTTCACAAGTCACTAAGAGAAGATGATGGGCTTTATTATTGAGAATAACTATCTGAGGACAATTGTCAAGATAGATTTGTACCTTGTAGTTAGCTCATGTTTGACAAATTTATCAGAAGCATTGTAAGACTTATTAACACACACAGGATGTATGATGACAGTAAAAGGTTTGCTGAGTCTGTTTAGATGTTAGCAAAACCTTTTGTTCTATAATATAGGTTAATCTATAAATTGTACAGAGTAATTGGGGTTTTGAAGGAAATGTCTTGCCATGAATTGAAGCTTTCCTGCCTTGCAAGAAAACAGTAAGTGTTGATAAAAGCATCAAGATTGAATCGGCAAAGCATAAGCAGTGACGTACCTCAGGAATTGGGGCCCATAATTTTTGTAATACATTTAAGATTTATAGTTTACATTACATAATGTTTGCAGATGACACCAACATTTATAGATGTATACAAAAAGAGAATGGAGAATTAGTTGGTCAGAGGAATGTTGAAAAATGTCTAGAAATGGTAAATTAAGGATACAGTATATTAGGAATAGAAAATCTAGGGCAACAACAGATCAAGAAAAAGGATGTGGGGAAAATTCAAATTTGAAATGGCTGATCATGTTTAAGAAATAATAATAAAGCAAGTCATGTGGTTATCATCTTAATTTTGATATCCACTTTTTCCTGATTTTCTACTGCCTGATGCCCTTCCTGTTGCCAACCTTTGTTTCTGAGCAGGGCAATATTTCCCCATTACTGGACATGTTTTTTGATGGAAGATTAGAAATGAAGGACACCACTTATATGATAGGGATACTCATATACTATAATCAGGTGGCCTAGATGAGGAAGAATTCATCTGATTATTGTAGATAGAAATTGATATATGTATAAATATGTGTGTGTATGTGTATCATCATCATCATCATTTAGTGTCTGTTTTCCATGCTGGCATGGGTTAAACGGTTTGACTGGAAACTGGCAAACCGGGGAGCTGCACCAGACTCCAGTCTGTATTTTTTTTTTTTTTGGCTTGGTTTCTACGACTGGATGCCCTTCCTAACACCAACCACTCCAGATTGTGTTCTGGGTGCCTTTAACGTGTCACCAACACATACACATATATACATATACGATGGGCTTCTTTCAGTTTCAGTCTACCAAATCCACTCACAAGGCTTTGGTCGGCCCGAGACTATAGTAGACACTTGCCCGTGGTGCCACGCAGTGAGACTGAACCTGGAGCCATGTGGTTGGGAAGCAAGTTTCTTACCACACAGCCATGTCTGTGCCTAGTGTGTGTGTGTGTATGTATATATATGTGTGTATATATATATATATATATATATACACGCACATACATACGCACATGACAGACTTTCATTTTGTCTACCAAACCATTTACACATATTTGGTTGCCCAAGATGCCATACCCTGGGGCTGAACCTGAAACCACACATTGGGTCAAAAATAAGATTCTGTATAAAAAGAAATATGAGTAACTCCTTAGAGTATATAGTTCAAGGATTGGTCACTTTATCTGTGAGAATAAAAGCTAAATCTAAAAGAGCAACAAAATCTCCACTAGAATTCAGAAATTGTCTTATACAGATGTAAAAAAAAAGTCCTAGGAGTTACAACTGTAGAGAAAGAGAGGGTGGTGTGATAGAAGTTGGTAAACAGGTGAAAGGGTTTGATAATGTTAGTGTACTATTGTAGAAAAGGATATGATTATATACTTTGTTAGAAACAGTACTGCAATGGCATTGGAAAGTATTTCATGAATGGAATAGTTAGACAAGTCGTGTAGTAGATGGCTTTAAAGATGTGACATGGAAAAAGGAATAGATTAAAATACGTTTGATGTTTGTGGTGGAAGTGAGCTAAAAAAAAACACCAAGTAATACCTAGTGGTATTGTTTGATTAATATAGTAGTGATTCCACCAAGAACAAGAAATCCTACATGTGTACCCCCAAGAATCTGGTGGAGTCACTTAAATAATATTTTGTTAAATGTATATTTGAAAACCTAATTAAATATCTGAATCATTATTGCATTGATGAATTTAATGATGTTTATGTTTGTATTGTATTCTGGTTTCTGTTGGTATTTTCTTTTGAGTTTACACCCTAATATACAGGTGGGTGCAGTCCATAAACTCTTGAGGCTGACCGCTTGACTTAAGGTCCCACTAATTCTAATTAAATTAATCATATATTGATTGACAGCTTCAACAGACATAACTTCCTAGTGAATCATCCATCAGGCCACTACTATGGTGGAGTGACCGGTTTTTTGTTGT
Source organism: Octopus rubescens (assembly GCA_027564515.1). Lineage (NCBI taxonomy): Eukaryota > Metazoa > Mollusca > Cephalopoda > Octopoda > Octopodidae > Octopus > Octopus rubescens. The sequence continues at coordinate 14,917,267 of JAOPUL010003754.1, read as the reverse complement.
TGTTTTTTCCTAATATTTATTGAAGTTACAATTAATCATAAAAAGAGTTTGTTTTATCAAAAGGTTAGTTCAAGGCTACAAAAGGAATAAACTATAATAATAAAAATGAAGTGACTGTAAACATGAAAGATTGAAAAGTTTAAGATCTGTAGAATGAATAAACATTTTAAAAAGCCTGATCCAAAATGAACATCTTTACCAGAACTTATTTCATAGAAGCCCTCTAATCTTATTTGATTATTTTCTGTGTAAAAAATAGTTGAATTAGTTTCTGAAATGGGAAATTTTCACACATTACAATTTACATTTTGTTTGGAGTCTGTACATTTTTATCGACTCTTAATCCAATAATTATTTCTAACTCCACAGCCCTGGTGTAATGAAGGATCATCAATTAGATGGCCTTTTTTAAGGCAGTTATTTTTGGCAGACTGAGTGACCATATAAGTTTGTTGTTGACGTTTGTTTACTAGTGTCCACTTTAGTATCCTTATTGATGCTAAAATGTTTAAGTGCTTATTAAGCTAATTAAACATTTTAAATTTGATTCGACAGCAAGTATAATAAGTACTCACTCAGCTGTATTTAGTTACTATATTGGGTGAGCTATTTTTTTATTTATAAAACAATATAGTACTTCAGACAGGTAGATTAGCAAAGCAATTTCTTAATATACTTTAATCACTTTCTAATCTTAAAAGGAACCTGTCTTGGCAATTAACATAGCACACTCCAGTTTTCAATAATGATTTAAAATAAAAGCTTACTGTACATTTTCAAAACTGTATGTAATATAAATTTAAACAATACCTTGTGACAGAGGTATAAATAATTAATTAGTGTTTTTGTATTAAGCTATAAAATGTCATGTATACAAATTTTGTAGATTAGAGGCAAAATGTGAGTAGAATTGTTCCCAAGGTTTTTTGCATTATAAATAAATATGCATGCATCAAGTTTTTCTGGCTAGCAGTGTGAATCATTGGTCTGTGTTATCTTTATATTATTATTATTAGCAGCTATAATCTCTTATTATGAAACAGGCTTAGCTGGATTGTGTGATTGTTGTTTCTTACGTATATACCTGCCAAGGACAAATAGTCTTGTCAGAATGATCCACTTGTATTCAGTAAAAGAAGAATGAAGTAAACCATTTGACATTTAACTTATTCAGCCAGCCAGACAGGCAGTCTGCAAATGGTGCAATCACAACTAGATACTGTTCACTAAAGCAAGTTAATTTTTTTCTTTTCCAAGTCGAAATACACATTTAAATATATGAAAATACTTGTACAGTTTTCTAATGTGTAAAAGCTCAACTGAAGCTACATTTGAAATGAACCCTCTAGTTTTATCTTCATTTGTTTTTTCTGCTTTAACAAAAACATTCAAATAATGTAAGCATTTTGTTTTCTTATATACATTTTTCTGTCACCCTTTTAAATATCTCTTGTACTTTTAACACTAGCATATTTATTTAATCAATGTAGATTGATTCAATGATTGTGTTGTCAACTTTCATTTTATTATTCTTCATAAAGTATATAGACGAGTACTTGAACACTTTGAATGCTTGTCTTTCTTGAATTTGGAAGCTTATTTTTTCTAAAGATGCTATTGTAAAAAATATTTTCTATGTATTTTCTTGAAATAATAAAATTTTTGCTACATTAGTTGACGTTTTTTGTGACAGTATGATTTAAATGGTTATTTATGAGGAATTTGTGCTGCAAGTACTTTAGCAGTTAATAACAAGAGGAGGGGCATTAATCTGTTGACATGGGGGAAAATTATTGAAACTCATCTGTCTCTTTTGGTTTTTAATATTTTGTTCATGTGGGATCTTTTCAGTTTGATTTGTATACTAATTGTGATAATAATTAAAACAGTAAACATGATAAAGTTATTTTAACTAAATTGTGTCCATTGAAAGTAACTTTTTCCTCTTCAGTATTGGCAGAGATTGTTGGCATTTCCAAATATAATTGATGTTACACAGGTTACTACTAATTTGTAACTTCTTTTTATGGCTCTAAATCTGTCAGCTATTATCTCTAAATAATAAAATATGTATCAGGAATATTTCTGTAAGAGTTGGGTTTAAAGAATTTATTTTACTTGGTGCCTTGGCAAAAATAAATAAATAAATAAAATCTTGTGTGTGGCAATTTTGAATCTTGATGTCACTTCACTTTGCTAATAATATCAAGAAAGGTACATGGCTCATCTTTCATGTCTTTTTTCTAATAAATATACAAATATTGCTTCTTTTTCTTCCTCAACTCAATTTAAAGATTGAGTTAAGGAAAAGCAATGTCTGGTAATTTGAGAATTTAACCTTCAGTGAGATATGTCTGATATTGATTTAATTCTTGCTTAAAAGTGATTTTGTTTTTATTTCTCTATTACATCTTCCCATATGCTTTGTGTCAAATATTTTTTTTAAAAATCAATATCTGTGTGTATGTATATGTATGTGTGTATATATATATATATTATTATTATTATTAGCAGAAGCAACAGAGTTACTCAAGGGCCAATAGTTTCGTGCAAGTGCTAACATATGAAACTCTCGGCTCTTGAGTAACTCTGTTGCTTCTGCTAACATTAATAAAATATTCTGATACTCATATTTTGAGTTCTATTTTTCTTGTTTGCATCAGCACACACACACAGTTGGAAAAGTACAGCAGCTCAATAAACACTTAAAATCTTAAAAGCAGCATGTCAACAACTTTCAATTAAGATAATGAAATGTGTATGCACAGTAACTCATTGCAACAAAATGAACTTAGTCATTAGGAGTGGAATGTTTGCCATATACACAATGTAACCCTCTTAATGGAATAGGAACTGTTGACCCTTTTCTTTGGCCTTGTGGATTTGGGGTTCTGTGATGCAAATGACTTGATGATCAACAACTCTAACTTTAAAAGATAAAGAAAAACAAACCTGCCAGTCACCTGATCACCTGTTAATTTACTCAGTCACTCTAGCATCTTGTTTAACTCAGTAAATTGAACATATAAAAGTGAAATATGTAGAGTTTGTCATATTTGTATTTTCAATATTGAATTGAAGTGAGTTCAGTTCCAAGTAAGCCAGCCATTTAGTTTCATTTTTATTTTCTTAATTTTTCAGATTCAAGAACAAACAGATATGTACTGTTTTATTGTGAAGAGTCTGGGACTTGATTGGTTTGATAGCTGATTATTTTCAGACTTCACTTGGTTTGGGTATTCTAGTCTTTTATTGCTTTGGTAATCAAGTGAACCACAATTCAAACAATTTGATAATAAAAGTTGTCTTTCCATCATCAAAATATTTGTTTTCTTTCCATACTTCTCTGCAGTTCACAGTATTCATTTGATTTATGGCAGATACAAAAGTTGTTTCATTTATGATATGAAGACATCATTAATTGGATTGTTTTTGATAATGGTGTGTGTGTATATCATCATCATCATCATTTAACGTCCGTTTTTCCACGCAAGCATGGGTTGGACGGTTTGACTGGAGCTGGTTAGCCGGGGGCTAATATGCTCTCGTCTGGTTTGGCTTGGATGCCCTTCCTACTGCCAACCACATTTACAGTGTGTGCTGGGTGCTTTTAACGTGCCACCGGCAACGGACTTTCGACGCTTGGGGCGTCGCCTCCAGAGTTGTATTCGCCTTGTACAACTCACTTCCCGAAAACAGACCAGAGACAAATTGAGAATCGTATTTTGTCTTGTACACGACGCTCAGAGTGTCGCCTCCTGTACGACCACTTCCATATGTCATTTGTATTTCGCCTCGTACAACTTGCTTCCTGAAAAACAGACCAGAGAGAATTTGAAATTTAGAGAGAAACTCTGGCATCTCCCCAGACACCTGGGAGGAGAAGGCCCTGCGGCGCGATGAATGGCACTGATTGCTGAAGCTCGTAATTCCAGCCATTGGAGGAGGAACAACATAGACTATGAAAGAGCACATGAGAGGCATTACTTCTCTGTTGCGTTGAATAGCTTCACCTGCAGCAAATGTCATCACTGCTGCAGATCAAAGGCAAGCCTTGTAGCCTAAATGCGAGCTTGCCAGAGCTGATTTACTGAACAGTCAACATCGACCTACAACAGACAGCTGAAGATTATATACACACACATACACATACATTGAACTTTCTTTATCCTGTACCTAATATGGAAATTAATTACTAAGGTTGGTTTAATTATAGCTTCAGTTGTCAATTGAAACTTGGCATTTGTAGATCACTAATTTATTGTTAAACTACACATTGGTTATGTCAATGGTGTATTTTATATCCCACTTTCTTCAGTTCTCTGTTATCACTCTAGTATCTGGTATTTCAGATATTTTTCCACTTCATCAATGTTCTGTCAACTCCTATTAACCTCAGACATAATAGATGATATAACTCTTCACCTCCCTAAATAATGTTCTACTTATCTTAGATAGTCTCTTCCTCCATTAATAAGAGCTCCACTTTGAGGATCAGAAAATCTATTAATGTTTGGAACTGAAATACAACCATTATTTACTACAAAGGAAGAGGCTAACCATATCAAAACATCACAAATTTTCCCCAAAAGACTTCTTAACTTTCAATATAGGTGCAGGAGTGGCTGTGTGGTAAGAAGCTTGCTTCCCAAACACATGCTTCCGGGTTCAGTCCCACTGCGTGGCACCGTGGGCAAATGTCTTCTATAGCCACGGGCCGACCAAAGATTTGTGAGTGGGTTTGGTAGACGGAAACTGAAAGAAGCCCGTTATATATGTATTTGTCTCCACCACCACCACCACCACACCGTTTGATAACTGGTGATAGCTTATGTCCCTGTAACTTAGCAGTTTGGCAATAGAAACTGATAGAATAAGTACCAGGCTTTAAAAAAGTATTAGGGTCGATTTGTTCGACTAAAAATTCTTCAAGGCGGTGCTCCAGCATGGCCGTAGTCTATTGATAAACAAATAAAAGAAATACCATAAAACAAGATACATTGTCTTCTATCATTTTGTCAAAACTGCATAAAGTGTTTCCTTTTAGAGCCAAGAAATACTTCAACTATAAACTGCTGTAGACAATAGTATATGTCTGTGGGTTTTGTGTCTGACAATGTTTCCTTGAATAAAATCCAAAGTATATTAATTGTACTATGTATTACTCGGAGTGGTGTCCTCATCTTGGTTGTTGCTACCATTACATTTTGGCTGGGTATGCTCCAGCTTTCTTCAGGTGTCTTGTGATTCACCTTACCTAGAGGTTCCGTGTTCAATCCCAGGCAACTACACTGCATTAACTTGTGCCTTTTATCTACTACACTTGAATAAAATCCAAAGTATATGTCCATTTGCATAGTGAAAGCAACAACCAAGATGGAAGGACACAACTCCGACAAATGCATCATATAAAATTCCTCATCTCAGAGATACAGAATTGTATATTAGTTGTGTATATTACTAGACTGATTTTTAGAAGCTTATATATGTAAGTATATTGTAAATTTCATATTGACTGGGACTTTTAAGCTTCACTTGACAGTTAATTCAACAATTAAATACACTGTCAGGCAAAATGTTAAGCCCTAGTCAACCTAAAATATACAATGTGACTTTTGCTCTCAGTATTCAGAGCAACTCATCAGTAAATGTTTTATTCTTTTTAACCCTTTAGCATTCAATCCAGCCCAAATATTTTATTTGTTTTATGTTGAAACCAACAAGATCTGGCCTTTTACACTTACCCTACAATGTCATTTTAAAATTTATAGTCATATCATTGAAATTTCAAAGCTACGAGATAATGTATGATTAATTTAAAGCAACGTGAATAAATAAGTATTACATTGGACAGAGTAATCTGAATGCTAAAGGGTTAAACCAGCTGCTTTAAAATAACCGTCTCAGTTTAATGTTTGTATGATATGGCTGTATAGTTATAAGAGCTTGCTTTGCAACCACGTGGGTTTTGGGTTCAGTCTCACTGCATAGCCTCTACTATAGCCCCGAGCTTGTAAGTGAATTTGGTAGAGGGAAACTGAAAGTCTATTGTAATGTGTGTGTGTTTGCCCAGCACCACTTGACAACTGGTGTTGGTTTTACAACCCCCGTAACGTAGCAGTTTGGCAAAAGAGCCGGATAAAAGGAATAAGTACCGGACATGTGGATCGATTTTGGGGTGGTGGGTGGCTAGACCCTTAAAGGTGGTGCCCTAGCATGGCTGCAGTCCAATGACTGAAACAAGTAAAAGAAAGGATATAACAAGAAAAATGTAAACAAACTGATGCTATCCCTCTTTTTTTCCATCTATATCATTATCAACAACAAATTTTCCTCTCCCGCCCTCCCTCTTGCACATTATCTGGCGTTCTATCTCACATCCTCCAGAGAAAGAGACGGGATAAGGGGAGATAATTGTATGATATCAATGGCCACACTTTTTGGTGATAGGTATACGAAAATATTCAAAATTGCATTTAAAAACATTGCTGTTTTATATTTCAAAATAAATTTATACATATGTTTCCCACTGAGATGGGGAATAATAATATATATATTGTTTTGTGTATGTTTAGCAGTGTCTGAATACAAAGGGGACATACAAACGATTCACATTAAGATATGTTGATAATTTTTCATATAAACTCAAGGCCATACATTTTGGAGGGAGAGAAAAAGCAATTACATCGATGCCATTATTTGACTGAATTTATCAAATCAACTCCCCAGAGAGAGCCAAGTCAATTTTGGTGGAATTTGAATTCTAAACGGGACACTTAAAAACCTTTTGCACAAGACCTTACATCTAGAGGGAGGAGTATAGTTGATTTAATTAACCTTAGTACTGGAGTGATACTTAGTGGACTTTGTAGGGATAAAAGGCAAAGTAAATCCCAATAGGATTTGAACTCTGAACCTAATTTAATGTGACACAATTTTGTTCGTCATGCTTAATGATTCTGCCCTTTTATAGTAAAAAAAATCTAATAATTCTTTCTAATTTTGATGGGAGGGTGCAAGTCTATTATATCAACCCCAGTACTCCACTGGAACCTTATTTTATCGACTTTGAAAGGATGAAGGGTAAAGTTGACTGTGGTATGATTTGAACTCAGAATGTAAAGAGTCAGAAGAAATGCCACTAAGCTATTTGTCCAACTTGCTAACAAATAATAATGATTTCTATACTGGGCACGAAGGCCTGGAATTTTGGGGGAGGGGAGTAGTCGATAGTATCGACCCCAGTTCGTAACTGGTACTCACTTTATCGACCCCGGAAGGA
>JAOPUL010003754.1:14888107-14909885 GCA_027564515.1 Octopus rubescens | reverse complement strand
GGCCGAGAGTTTCATGTGTAGGCACTTGCACGAAATGCTTCTGCTAACATTAATAATATATATAAAACATTGTAGCTGCTTGATTGGAGTACAATAATCATTGCAATAAATAGAAAGTGCTTCATTCTAAACTGAAAAAAAAACAAAACAAACACTTTATAGTAAATAAGCATGCAAAGTTGGCAACATCAGTCTATTTCAGTGGTGCTTTGTGTATGGCTGCTGAATCAGAAAAATGTGATTGGTGATTTTTGTTCTGAGAATAATTTTTAATTCTATTTTTGTGTGTATATATATATATATATATATATATATATCTGTGTTCGTCAGTAAATTAAACTTTATATCAGTGTGGACACTAAAATATTTATATTTAGTAAAACTTAATTTTTGGTGGGGTAGGTTAGGTTTTAAAATATATTCTTTACTATATATTCTTTTTTTTATCATGTCTTTTAAATTAAAATATTTTCAAAAATTATCAACAATGTCTTTTTTATTCAGTTCTAAATATTTGTTTGTCATTCTGCTCGAAATGTTTATTTCGTTTGATAAATAACTTGAAGCACTCACTATATAACCAGAATTTTTGAATGATTAAGTTACCATCTATCTGTTAAATATATTGACTACATTTTGGGAAAAAGTGGTACCTGCAAGTTAAAAGCTATTTAGACCTGTTTTGTATTTTTGTGTATTCTAATTTGCTTCACGTTAAAGGCATCCAGTTGTAGAAATCATGCCAAAACGGACTCGAGTCTGGTGCAGCTCCCTGGCTTGCCAGTCTCCAGTCAAACCATCTTACCCATGCCAGCATGGAAAATGGACGCTACCCCTCAGAAAGTTAACATGCAAAGAGTTGCTGTGCTTTCAAAAACAAAACTTGCAGTGCATTCTGTAAAGTGGTTGGTATTAAGACGGGCATCCAGACATAGAGACCAGGCCAAAACTGACATTGGAGCAAGGCATGATCCTCCAACTTGTTGGTTCTTGTCAAACTGTCAACCGATGCCAACATAAGTTGATGTTGATTAAGCTTTTTTGTTATATTTCTGTTGAAATAAGGTGCCAATCAATTAAAAAAATAATGATGAATTTAGTAAAATGACTGTCTTTATTAAGTTGGTGTTTAGAATATAAATTAAATTAAAATTATGAGAGGTTTACACTTAGAGCACTTTAAAAACAAGCTTGTATCATAGAACCAGGGATGGTTTCAGGTAAGATACTATCAGAAGAGGTAAGGATTTGTTCATAATGCTGCCATTTTCTGGAAAAAAAAAAACACTTGTAAATAATAGTCCGATTTTTAATACATTTTATCAAGTCTAAACTCTTAAAATTTGCAGCAAGTCTTTCCATTTTTTTTCTAACACGAATTAAAATAATTTAAAATGAACTTGATGACATCGATAATTGAATCCGTATATTGCCAACAATATATAAAGTATGTTTGTAACCTTTTTATTTAGGAAGTGTCAGATAGTAAAATCACTATAGTGGCCCAGTTCCAATAAATCTGTTAGTTTATCTGTAAATTAGGTGTGGGTATGGCTTTGTGGTTAAGAAGCTTGTTTCTCAACTATGCTGTCTTAGGTTCAGTCCCACTGAGAAACTGAAAGACACCCATTTATATATGTTTGTGTGTGTGTGTGTAGATATCCATGCTAGCATGAAAGATGGTTGTTAAATGATGATGTATATATGGTAGTGAAACCTGAGCCTTGAATGCAGAGGAGATGCAAAGACTAGAGAAGAATAAACTAGTATGCTCCATTGAATGTACTAATAATGTATTGAGGGGGAAATTAGGCATCAGAGGAATCGGATGTAGAGTGCAAGAGAGAAGACTAACGCTGGTTTGGTCATAAGAACAGCTGCTTAACCCTTTAGCATTCAGATTATTCTGTCAAATGTAATGATTTTCCATTCACATTGATTTTAATTAATCATGCATTATCTCATAGCTGACATTTTGATGATGTGATTGTATATTTTTAGAATGGCATTTAAGGGTAGGTGTGATAGGCAAGATCTAGCTGTTTAGAACATAAAACAGGTAGCATATTTGGGCTGGATATGGCCGGTTTAAGCACTAAAGGGTTAAAGTAGATGGAACTTGTGGAAGAGGGAAACCCAGGAAGACATGGACAAAGTAGTGAGGTTGATCTTAATATGCTCAGTCTCAAGAGATGACAAAGGATCAAAATGATTGGGGATTTGCTGTACACGAGAAGGCTTGGCCATCACAGCAAGAATGATGTCCTAAAACCACCTTGGTTATACTTGTACAGGGCACTGTCCCCCCCTCCTCCTCCTCCATCCTTTTTGCCCTGTCAAGCATTCTCCAAGCATTTCATCTGACATCCAGCAATGGCACTACTCAGCTGCTGCAATCACTTAAGCACAATCAGCACATATTGCCTCTTCCACCCGACCTCTTTGAACTTTGTCCTACATCTTGCACATCATTCTCCCTACTTTTTGATCTATTTTCTTTCCTGAGCTCTTTATATTTCTCCCACTTTACCCCCACCCCTTTCCATTTTGGTGTTTCCCATCAATCGCACCTCCACCCTTGTTTATCACTCACTGCATTCACCTCTACCCCTATCTCTAACCATCTATTACTCTCCCCTCACAGACTTATGAAACTACCTTTCCTCTCTCCTTCCAATTCACCATCTCGGCCTTCTTTTCAACTGCTCCTCTACAGTAAGACACCTGTACTTGTTCTATCATACTCAACTGGCATAAAAACTACCATCCCCCTCAATACTCAATTAAGGGAACTTTTTTCTGTTCTGTTCTTGTCTTGCAAATTATTTAGCAACCTCACTAGTACCAGTGATGTACCTCAGCAGCTCACTGAACCCTGTCAAACCATCCAACCCATGCAAGCATGGAAAACAGATCTTATATTATGATGATGTGTTTGTGTGTGCCTTTGACTTGACCTCTAGTGATTGTAAATGAGCATCACAGTCATATAAACAATGTTGTTTGTTTAGTCTTCCATGAAAAACATGTTTGACCTGAGGGAAATATTACCTTGCTTTGAAACTGTTGAGAGTTGGTGAGAGGAAGGGCATCTGGCCATAGAAAACATCTAACCCATGCAAGCAGGGAGAAATAGACATTAAACAATGATGATTATTTTTTGGTGATTTGCAATATTCACAAATAATTTGACTTATATGAATAGTTGAGTTTATCTTCATATCTGGAATACAGTTTAAATTTTTCTTTGTTTTTAAAATCATACTCCTACCTTATATGAAAACAGTAATTAAAACTAATTGTTGGATAAGGTGGTATTCTGTATTTCATCGGTCCAATTAATGTTTTATATATTTCAAATAAGTTATGCTGTAAACCTCTTCTTGTGTACAATTGGCAATATCAATTGAAAAATCGTGACAGTTCACTGCAACTATTTTTTTCCTCGGTGTTCATTAATGGTAATTTTATCATCATAATTATAAATAGAATGTCTGTTATTTCACTGCACCTGATACAAGTTCTCTGCTTGCTTTTATTTGTGTTGTAGGACTATTATTTACCTTTTCAGTTTTTTTGTAGCTTGCTTTCTTTTTATTTACATTTTTAGTTGCTAATGTGAGGAATTATATATTTTTTAAACAGCTTGTACTATTTTTGTTAATCCTTCAATTTTGATTTAATCTTAAACAAATCAGGGTTGTTACAGTCGGTTGCAATTTATTATTATTATTTTGGTCTTTATACTGTACCTATTTTAAATGGTCAATTCTAATTGGTCTCTATTTAGTAATTAAGATTTTAGTGATAACTGTCTTCAGGTAACGATATTTTGTTTTGGTATTGAGATAGCTTTTTTTTTTCTTTTTTTTTTTACTCATCAATTTTCGTAAACAAGTAACTTTAGTCAGTTCCATAAGTGTAATATATAATGTATGCATATGCATGTGTATATATGTATGTACAATGTGTGTGTGTATGTATGTATACATATATGTACATATGGATGTATGCATACGAATATGTATGTAGGTTATAGATGTGCATGTGAACATGTTCATGTATGTGCATAAGGACATACATGTGCACATGTGTATGAGCATGTACATGTGTGCACATGTGTATAATATGCATGCATATATATATGTACATATATTTTTGGATCAAATTAAAACCAAGACCCAGTCATGCATTTCTCTATTTTCTGTGCCAAGAAACTCCTGAATTATTCTATTCGCTTCTCCTCGCAAGATAATTTAGAACGCCTTGAAATTTCAGGACCTGACTGGGAAGAAAGACATAACTTGCTGTCCAAGGTACTGAAAGGTACTTAGTATTAACTCTCCTAAATATCCTTTTCATTTCCTGCGAGAAACTTATTTTTATTTCATCTCTGGTATGTTTCTTTCACTTCTAAAATTCTAGGTACATTACACCGATATGTTCAAACATTTATATTTCTCTTTCTTTGATGCATATCTAATTTTTTTTTCTTTTTTTTTTTTTTTTTACTTTCATAGGCTAGTTTTCTCGTTTATTAAAAAAAGAATTATCATTCTTTTGTAGAATTCTTGTTTGGGTTGGTTACTTTATTATTTTTGTATAGTTTTTCAATCATACCAGTAAATGCTATATTCAGGATGATGTAAATATTTTCCAAGGCTTTTGACTGTGAATGTCTCTATTAAATCTCTTATATAAAAGCTAAATTAATATTCAATGAGTTTTGAGGAGTTTTGGTTTGTCAATACAAGACTAGATCCCTTCCTTCAAATGTGTAGCTTTTTCAGTAAAATTGTTTCTTTATTCAAGTTACTCGAGTGTGAATTTTACTACCTGACAATAATTGGTTTATGATTTGGTGTGTAAATAGTTGTTTGGATCTCGTTAAAATTAAATTTATTTAGTGAATAAGCTTAATTTGAACAATAAAGTATCTGGATTTACTGCCCCCTCCCAAATCTCAGCTGTTTTTAAAGATAGATCACATTATTTAGGTCTTAATTTTTGTGCAGTATATTCATGAAAGCTGGTAAGGCTAATACTTGAATTTATCAATATTAAAATTTCAAAAGACAAAGCAAAATAATTGTTTTAGAAGAAGATAGGTAAATCCAAACTGAATTTTGGGATATGTTCATTGGGAAACTAATAGCCCAGCACATCTTGCCAATCAGGTGCAGTATTTAAATGACATATGTCTTATGATAGTCATTCTGGATTAAATATCTCCGGGTTATGTACTGATTCATGTATGTGGGATCAATAGCTTCTTGTCAGATCACACTATAACATCCTGTGTTGGATACTTCATTAACTCTGGTGTGCCTCCATGGTTTGGTTCCTCCCGACTTACTCTTCCTCCTCTACATTAATGACCTACTTACTGCCACCTCCAACAATGTCCACTCATATACAAAATATAACTCTTCCTTCCTAACCTTCTGTACATTATTCACAGGAAACCTAGAAACGCTGCACCAAATTTTCACATTCTATGAACAGACTTTAAAAACAGCCTTCAATGGGATCATGCAATCTTGTTTCTTTTAACAGCAAAAAAAAACACACACACACATAAATAAGGAAACATTGTACCTTGGCGCCACCCATTTAAACATGAGCTGCACACAACTAGAATCTTTGCTATTGGTCCAAATGCTACATCTCGCTATCACTCATGTTCTCTTATACACATCCCTAACCGATCACGGACTGCATCTCAAAGACTCATCTTGAGAACCAGATAATCCTTCATACTACAACTTTCTGCAAAACTTTGAAACCCATTTGGGGTTGTGCTATTTCCACCTCTGGGATGGGATTGCAACTACACACATACAGACATCCTATACTATGTCCAGAGGAAGGCCACTCGACTGATTGACATGAAGTTATTCACAGGTGTGCCGTTTTCTCTCTCTGTCTTACTCTCACCACAATGGCCTCTGCTTCTCAGAACTACCTGTCATTCCTGACTCTGACTCGTTCAATATCCAAGTTGTGTCTAACTTACCTAGCACTAATCAGTTTGCATGTCGTTTTTTGCAATCAACTATCAATCTTGGAGGACCTGCAGAGGCCATTGAGCACTACCCTTTTTCTCCAGACCTTTATGTATAATGGTTCTTTCATGTATCTTTAGCAACATTATGAAATTTAATGCAGCAGATAAAAAAAGCTTTGGCTGCAATTTCGGATTTTAAGTGGTTTTCGTTTTGCTACAGCTGGGGGAAATGACATTTTGCCTCTGCAGTTGGCACAAAAGCAAGGTTTGTATACCATCTAATAGATTTGTAATAACAGCTTTGAAAGTGCAAACAGCAAAGTTCTTCAAAATTTGAATTGCAACAAGGTTGTGTTTTTGTTTTTTTTTCTTGCTTTAAATTGTGAGTGAGTATGTCATTTGCTTCAGGGCCGAATGAAAGACCTCCCCATTAACCACCATACATAGAATATGTTTGTTAGAATCAAGAGGATTTGCAGAGAAATGGTGATTCACACAGACCATTATTTCAAAGAATTTGACTAATTGCTCTGAGGAAATGTATTCAGGCACACTATATGAAAGTCTATGGAATTTGTAGGAGTACTTGAGTCTTTTCTGATGAATCAGTGATTCTCTCCACATCCCTGATACCTTTTTCATATGACCATTATATGTCTGCATGTATCAAATGAAAAATACTAAGAAATGGATTTTAAAAATGGAAAAAAGAAAATTAATTTAGTATTGATTTGTTCACTTTTGCTAAGAATTTTGTAGTTATTTTTATTGGGTTTGAGTATATAAAATTTTGTTCCATTTTGAGGAATCTTGATAGTTATAACATTGTAGTTAGTTTAACTACAAAACCTATTTTCTAGTACATTGTACCATAGCTTTCTTGTTGGTAAATAACAAATAACCAAAAATGTTGGCATTTCTGGTTGCTCTCTTGATAAAATAGAAATTTTCTGCATTGCAATTCTTTTTCTTTCTTTTTTTCTTTTTTTTTTATGTAAATGTGCGATTGAATTTGGGTTATGATTTGGTAGCTAGGTTTTAAGATGGTAAGTTATTTATTTAATGTCAGAAATTAGGTCTTTGCTAAAGTTTATGAAACAACTTTTAAATATCAGTTGATGTCTCATTGCTATTATTTTCAATTATAAGCCCCACCCCATGGTGATGGTATTGATTGTAAAGAACCTAGAATTGGTGATGCCCTGATGATTTTAAAAATTTCTCACAAAATATATATGAGCATGGCTTTAATGCCTGTGCCTGCTATTTATATCCTATACTTAGTATTACTTTCTTGATTGATAAATTAAATCATTATACTGTATAATTAATATTGGAGTTTATTTTTCCCAAGAAAATAATTTGATAAATTATTTCTATAAATTTCTATTATATCTGAATTATAAAAACATTTAATGAATCTTTTTAAGACTTGCCTGTAAATTTTCTCAAAAAATAAATGAAAAATTTCCAATTGCACATTTCAACTAATTAACTAATGACTGATAAATATAACATATTGTCATGCCACACACAATTGATTTTACATCAATATAATTTTTGTTGCATTTTAGTTTTATTTGTTTGTATTTTTGGATGGAAACTTGCTTGCTTTTATATTGTTTCTCATGGTTTATATTTGTAAATGTTTTGTTTAGTATTATTACCAAACACCTTATTGCCTTTTATGTACAAGCTTTTTTTTATTTTTTTATTGCACCCTGAAGTCTTCCACTATTTTTCTTAATTCCAATATTATAAAATTTCATGTTTATATTTCTTAATGTTTTTTTTTTAAATTTGAAATTTACTAATTTTGCTAGTAAATGGTGTATGTATGTATGTGATGATT
This sequence comes from Octopus rubescens, assembly GCA_027564515.1. Classification (NCBI taxonomy): domain Eukaryota; kingdom Metazoa; phylum Mollusca; class Cephalopoda; order Octopoda; family Octopodidae; genus Octopus; species Octopus rubescens. The sequence continues at coordinate 14,902,026 of JAOPUL010003754.1, read as the reverse complement.
GTAATGATAGTAACACAACCGAAATTTTAAAATCTTTTGAATCGATTTGAAATGTTATTAAAATCTTCAATTTTAATATATTTAAATATGTTGCTTTTATTGTTCATTTTTAACCTATCGTTGCTGAAATCCAACAGCTCTGTGTCCCATTCACTGTGATCACTTCCGTTACTTCTTCGCCCATCAATCTCTCACTCTCCTCACAATACGTTTATAGCAATTATAATTTCAAAGAAACATAGGAACTATTTGTTCACATATAACAAGAACATGTAAATATTTCAAAATTATTTCACTGACCCCCCAGCACCATCACTGCCACCACTTTCATATTTCCAAAATTTATAAGTTTGAACATTTTAATAAGTTTCAATCATTTCTCTCTCTCGTTTTCATTACCTCTTGTTATTTGGAGACATGAACACAGTATTACAACAATACTTGTATATGTGTGGATGTGTACCTGTGTCCTGTTGTATTTACATTGATATAAGCACCATTGTTGTGTCACTATGTCTCCTAACTTAGTGGTTTGACAAACAGGGCTCAATAAAATAAGTAGAGGTTGATATGATTGAGAAAAAACCTTTTTGGATTTGGTGTTCTCGGGATGGCTGCAGTCCAATAAGAGAACATCTTGTAGCAATTATTATACATGGTCTTTGTATGTAATGTTTATTTTTGTTGGAAGATATTAAAACAGTTTTTTTTTTTTTTTTTTGGTCTATTGATTGTAAAACTTCAGCATCATTACTATTATTTCTTGCTGTTTATCAGCTGTTTCATCTAATTTTAAGCTGCATAACCTTTTCCAAGTCAGTGTAAAGATTTTCATATCTTGCTATTCAGTGCCTTAAATCTCTTTGAAATGTCAAACTGTGTTCCATAGTAGGATCATTCTTAAGGAAATGAGTTTTAGATTATTTTGTCATTTGTAGTCCATTTTTTAATAGTTGATGCAAGTAGTTTGTGTCTGTGGTTCATCAACATCAAACTTGCTTTCATCATTTGGAATTATTAATGACCATGCCAACTAGATATAATTTTCCATTCAACTCCTGATCTACAAACAATTCCTCAGTTTTTTTTTTTTGACAGCTAAATTATCTAAGCTGTTCACCTGTTGAACAGGTAATTGTATTTCTCTGTTTTAGATATTTTTTCTTGTTTCAGCATTACTACCATGCACAACTTAATCCACACAAAACATGTATTTAAAGGTGGTTTTCTTAATTTCACTAATTGCCATTGCAATCCTCTTCACACAATGAAGAATGTTAAATATTTTTCTATATCTTTTATAACCTGGTTTTCTTCCATATCCAGTATGTTTTTTGGAGTTTTTTTTTCTTTCTTACACCATTGTTTACCTTAAAATGACAAATTATTCCTTGATCTAATAGTTGGGATAGGTGGTAAGACTTTACAGTTGGGTTGTTCTAAATCACAACAATGTGTTGGAGTGTTATTAATTAATAGTAAGATTTTAAAGTCAATTGTTATTTTCTTTTTATATAGATATCAGGAAAACTGTTTCAATGGAAACCATTTTTGAATTTGTCTTTTCTTTTTCTTTGCCAATGAACTGTGTGTGATGGTGGTGGTGTATTGAATCCTCCCATTGCACATAAATCAAGAGCTTTATTAATAAAGTCTTTATGAAAAAGTTGAAGGGAGTGAGATGAGTGTGGAATAGAGTTTGAAAGGTGTGTGTGAATGTGTACTAGTGGAGTACTGAAGACCTGTGTTGATTTAATCAATTACACTTCTTCCACCAAATCGCTGACCTTACCTCTACTTATGTTATCAAATATTAAATTATGGCAACTATTATTTATTTCCTTGTGGGATTTAGTTATGCTACTTTATGTTCTGTTCATTTATGCCTCTTATCTTTCTGGGGTTGATAAAGTTCCAATCAAGAAGCTGGGAAGGGTGGAGAGAGGTTTAATTAGTTGTTCTACATAATCAACCTGAGATTTCACTTCATAGTATATTAGACATCCATTGTAGGTCAGTTCTTAATGGTAACCAAGTTCTACGTATGCAACCTGTTTGATCACTAATACTCCAAATCACGAATATCTGTTTGAAGTGTGTAAGTCAGTTCTTAATGTTCATGGACTTTAACTTACAACCCCCTCCCTCTATGTCTCTAATTATGAATCTCACAATCACTTGTGCACATACATGCATGCTCTCTCCCTTCTCCCTCTCTCCTACAGTAGTTATGGTTTAGCCTGAGATCAACACTATTGTCAAAGGCATTCCAAACATGACCTTTCAGTATTTCTAACTACAATGGAATTCCATTGTATCATCCCCCCCTCTCTCTCTCCTGTGATCTGAGCCAAAGTGTTGGGTGTATTTTACATTTCTTTACTTTGTACTAATCTTATATAAGCCCACAAGAAAGCATTGACTTGCTTGAAATAGCTGTTTCCCTCAAATCATACCTCCATCATTTAAAATAAAAAATAATAATACATTGGGCTGTGTACTCCCTTTATATGTTTGTCTGTCTGTTTTATAAAATAGGACATCATTTAATGTCTGTTTTCCATGGGTCAGCTTTGGCATGTTTTCTATGGCTGGATGCCTTTTCCATGCAACTGGTACTAGTGAGGTCACTGAGTAGGTTGCAAAACAGAAAAGGGCCGAGGGATGGGGGTAAGGTCAGGGAGGTGGCTTTATGCCAGGTGCTCAGATGCTAAAGTAGGATAGAGGGACAAGTAAAAGTATCTTGTTATGGAGGAGATACATGGTTTCCTCCCAATACATAAGGATGAGTAGTAGTAGTAGCTGGGAAGAAGATAAAGATGGTAGTGCTGGGGTGTCAGAGCAAACACTCAAGGTACAAATAGGTATTTAACAAGAAAGGAAAACAATGGAACACATCGGAGATCAGAATCAGCATAGTTTCAGTGCAAAGTCCAACAATTTTAAATCCCATGGTACTGCACCACTGGATAGTTAATATCATGAAGGGGATACAAAGGAAATGACTTAGAATGTAGAGAACAACAGCATACAAGTGAGACAGAAAACTGAACAGATACATGCGATACAATTCATATATATATAAATAATATACGTAATGGGAGTTTGTCAGTGTATGTCTCATAAATAGAGCAAGCAGCAGTTAGCTGTGCAAAGGGCTTGGGAGATAATGTAACTTAATTGAAAAACAAGGTTTGATGTTGGGAAAAGCATCCAGCTGTAGAATACTGCCTCACATAGCCTTCAACCCATGCCAGCATAGAACAAGCATATATAAAAATGATGTTGATGTGTGTGCATACTTATATGTATAGCTTTATGTATGTGAACACCAAGCAGAGAGAAGATGAAAGCAGTGAATCCTTCAAAAGTATTCTCTCAATGAGAGGACATTTTTATTGGTGTTTGTGTTTAGCTTCAGATCTTCCACCAGTTTCGTTTTTATAGCAAATTACACTGCACATCATCATTATCATTGAGATCAGTTTGTGTGTGTCAATGTTGAATGTTGCCAGTTGTTGGGTGGTGAGAACAGTTTCACATTTCCTCTGTTTTGTAGAGGTTAAATATTCCCTATTCTAGCAATCAAAAGTGCATCTGGCTAATTTTTTAACCCATTGTTACAATGAAACCAGTTATTCTACTGAATGTGGTTGTCAGTCAGAGAAAGTGGAAACAAGTAGTCTTTAGATGACAATTTCTAGATACTTCCTGGCAAGTAGTGGTGGTTGTGGCAAGTAGCAGTGTTTAAATAGAGCTGCTGCAAGACAGGTTTGATCAGGTCCAACTGGACACATTCATTAATGGAGAAAGTGTGAAGGAAGTCAATGACAATACCTACATTTGGCACTTGGTTTTGATAGTGTGTGTGTTACACCACACTTTTATATATAAATGGCTAGTTATTTAAACTAATGTTCAATGTTGGACTGTTTTTGAAGAACAGACACTTTCATACTGTTTGCATGGAAGACTGCTGTTTCACTTTGTCATCAATGCTAAATACTATATTTAACCACACACTGGGTTAAAACATAAATAATAATAATATCATTGTCTAAGTAAAGATAAAATTTGAGGTTCAATCAATCAATTTCAAACTCAGAATGGAATTTTGTTTTTACTACTTTTTAATGTGTAATATTTTAAAATATAAAACTTATTTATGGAATTACTTTTTCTGTTCTCTTTTTACTTTATATATTTTTGCATCATTAAAACCTTTATACATTAAATATTTGTTGAGATTTTTTTCCCAATGTTAATTACCAATTCCATTAATTGCAGTCTTTTATTTAAGAAACTGCCAACATATTTGAAAATAACTTGAGCTGCCTGGTGGAATAATAACCTGATGTAGTTTAACATTGTTTTAGAATTCAGCGCTGCTTTGATTTATCCCATTATTTCTCAATCATTCCTACTTCATAGAATTTTACAGATAGCCTCACGGTATAAAATATTATTTGGGAGACATTTACATACAATCTATTTTCTGATATTTCTTGCTGTGGATGTCTATTCTGGAATTGTCTATCTTATTTTAGAATGAAATCTTTGGTTTTAATTTCATATAATCAACGTTTTTTTTAATATTTTTATAGATCATGATTAAAACATAGCTGTGATTAAAACATAGCTGTTGTCCTTGGTATAACAATTTTTTGTGTGTGACATGAGTGTCCTTTAGCAAATATCATGTGAAATCTGTTTGATCTTACAAAACCTTTTGCAGACTAATTTTCAAGATACTTATATCACTGCTCAAAGTCTCCCCCACCTAATTTTCATTATCATTTTAATCTTATTTGTAACACTAACCACTTCATTTGACATTTTCTTTTTTACATTGAATACATATTTTTCTTTTAATATTTTGAGTTAATAATCATACGGGTACTTGATAGGAACAAAACAACTGAAAAGATCTTAAAAGGTTTTTCTGTAGATATTTTATTAGGGTTGTGAAGTTGGTATATTAAAACCTTTGACTCAGACTCTTCAATTTTTGTTTGTAATTAATCAGTCATATATTACTTATATGGATTGAGAGCTCACAGCGTAAGTGGCCAATATGGATCATCAGGTTACTTTGAAGTTTGGATTTAAAGGTTACAGATATATGCTATGAGAAATCAACTCCTTTAGATACACAACCCGTCATTTTTAAGATTAAAACATTGTTGGATTATAAAATGAAAGTGAATGTAACATGAAAAATTACATTAAAGTAAAATGTTGAAAAGTTATTAATTAAAGAAATTTTTTTATATATTAAGGGCTAAATCAAAAAACTTGATTCAAAATTTAGAAACTACTAGATCCTCCTCCTTCATTGAAGTCTTATTTTCTATGGAGAAAAGAATTAATATCTGTGAAATTGGAAATCTTAATATATTTTGAGTTTTTTAGCAGCAGCAAAGCAACCCATTAATTGCTTCCAACTCTGACTTCACAGCCCAGTATTTTATTCAACTACATTGTATTTATATCTTAAGGTCAAGAATATTGATTTTTTTTTTTCTCAATTTTCTTTTTAAAAATTAAAGGCCTTTTGTAGAAATGTTTGCCAAATCATTTTCTTGGACTGATTAGATGATGGCATAATTTGTAGCTAAATCTAAATTGCCTTATGGTGATGTCAGGGGATCTGATTTCAATTCTCAGCTTCATCTGCATAATGTTACTGATTATCTTGCTCCCTGACACTAATTTTGTATAGTTGCAATTACTAAAGAATATCATTTGACTATATCAAGATGTTCATACTTAGGTAAACTATCTAAATTTGATGTTCTTGCTTAATCATGAATCAATTCTTTGCTTAATTGCATTAGTTCATATTCTTTTGTCTTTAATTGTATGTCATTACTGTTCCCAGAAATAGGATTGATATTCTTGTAACAGTTGCTAAATTTCAAGGAGTAGAAGCCATTGTAATAACAGTAAAAGACAGAAGAAACAGGAACTTAGCAGCACTCAGTAATATTATAGCCTTTAGGAGCAATTTTGACAGTGTAGTTATTATATATGGTTACTGTAGGTTTTGTGTGTTCCTTGTTAAGAAAGTGATTGCTTTGAATCTGCTGAAAAAGACTAGATTTCTCTCTACTTTTTAAAAGGTGTCTCCAAAGTCTGTTCATTGTGACAAATTGTTAACCTAAAGGGACCAAAGGTTCTGTTAAACTTAGAAGATGGGGTTGGTTGATGAGGAGTTTCACCAGGGATTCTTGTGACGGAGGTATTATAGGCTTTGATATGACAATAATGTTGCTTTTGCTCAAGTTCACTAAGAGGTCCCTAGTATGGTGTAGGAAAGCAGATCTCTTGTAGATTTGTTTTTATAGAAACCCAAGTGATGGTTACTAAGTTGACAGACTTACAGTAGGAAAGACTGATCTTACTGTTTCCATTGCCATGGAGGAGGATGATGATGACTTGTTAATTTGGCAAGGTGGGGGGGGGCTTCATTGCTCCATTCACAAAACTGTAGCACAGATATTTTTTGTATATGTTCTTAAAGGGAGCACTGTCAAGGGTTGGAGTATGCTGGAGAGTACACTAAAAACAAGAGTAACACCATTAGGACTCAGCATGCAATGACTGAAGTTTTTACACTTGTTAACTCTGTATGAAGTAAATGTGAGAAGTATAATGTAGGATGAAGACAGAAAGAGAAAATATCTGCCATATTGCAACAGTCTAAGTCAGTGAACTGGTAGAATCGTTAGCACACCAGGTGAAATGCTTAGTGGCATTTTGTCTGTCTATATACACTCAAAGTTCAAATTCTGCCAAAGTTGACTTTGCCTTTCATCCTTTCGGTGTTGATAAAATAACTACCAGTTGAGCACTGGGGTCAATGTAATTGACTGAACACCCTCCCCCAAAATTGCTGGCCTTGTGCCAAAATTTGAAACCAGTATTGCAACAGTCTGTGTGTGGTGGGGTCAGTGGGAGGTGAGGTATAAATAAAAACCAAACTCCAAAATAAGTAAATTTCTTGCTACTAACTCTAGCCTGACAGACTGTTTCTTATAAAAGACATGACCTAGGTGTGTGATGGCATGGTTGGAGAGATCTTCAAGAGTAGGTTACACTTGATGAATTAAAATTAATCTCTGGAGTTCAGTCGCTTGCTTTATAAATCATTTAATAAAATGTAGTTTTAGATGAGAAACCTTATAAGATGGCAACTATTCAATTGTCAGTATGGTTTAAACATATGTCTATTAGAATTATTATGAAAGTGGAACAATAGTTTTTTTATCTAGTTTTTTATTCGTATAAATTAACTTTTTTTTTATTTTTTGCAATGTATTATGTATGTTGTTTTGTTACATTCCATTTTACTTGTATTAAAAGATAAACATCTTCAGATTTTAAGATTGAAATAATTAATCCCGATGTAATTTTAAATATTTTGATTTATTTATTTCTATATTGTAGTTCGAGGATCAAGACCTGGGAAAAATGTTAATTTGACAGAAACTGAAATAAGAGGACTATGTTTAAAGTCTCGGGAAATTTTTCTCAGTCAGCCAATCTTATTAGAACTTGAAGCACCATTGAAGATCTGTGGTAAGTGAAATTATTGCAATACAAAAAATTGTCTTGGGTTTTTAGTTATTTCATTATCAAACAGTTTATATAAAACAATATAAAAATAAATAAAATAAAATAAAAAAACTTAGTGCCAACACCTATTATGTGCTTATTTGTAGTTCTGGGTTATGAATTGTGAATGGAATTTTGAAGATAGAAACTGTGAAAGCCTGTTGTATCTGTGTCTGTTTACTCTGGTCTAAAAACTGTTGTGATAAGGCTTAAAGTATTGGGGTTAGTATGATCAACTAATCCTTGTATGCACTGACTAAAACTTATAAAGACTACAATTAACCCTTTTATCATATTCTGCTGAAAGACATTGTTTTGGTTTCAATTAATTTTGAAAATAACTTTGTCATTATTAAGCTGGTGTTTGCAACATAAATTAACATACATTTTAATGAAAGGTTTTAATTTAGATCACTTTAAAACAGCAAGTTTATATTATATGGGTAGTCTTTTGGGTTGAATCTCCACAATAATCACAATCTGTGAAATAAGATTTGAATGACATTACATATAAAAAGACTCCTGTGGCATTTATATGACAATCAAAAAATAGCATTGATTGATGCCCATCAGTATTTGATTAGCCAACAAATACTAGATAGGGACAAATTATAGTGAGTTGTCCTCTTGTAGATTTTTGCATTTGTTAACATGTCACCTGACACCTGCTATCTCTATTACATAGGCTGAATGTTTCTTGTAACTATAAACTAGAGATTCAGCGATTATAGTTTCCAAAGTTCTGGATTCCTTACCCTGTACAATTTTTTAAATACTTGGGTATTTAATTTCATGGTAAGGTAATTTAACAAAGGTGCTTTCTCTCTGTTGCTGAACCTGCTAGAAATAATAACCAGTTCTTCAAATCACACCCTGCAATTTTAAAGAAAGACTACATTGGATAATGTAGCCCTAGATATACTATTTCTTTAAAAAAAAAAGATATAATCACAGCTGGAATATATTTCTTTGATTTGACTTGGATTTAAAGAACAATATAGGTGCTTAGATAGTATTTTGATTTCTTTCAGTAAGATAAATTTACTTTTATTTTGAATAGAATAAATTTAGGTTATGCTTGAAAAAAAAAAAATTAACTCATTGTTAACATAGAATGTCTTATGTAACTAAGAAACCATATCTTTCATTTTTGTTTTTCATTCCACAGATCAATTGACATTTAAAATTGATAAATGTAGAAGCTTCTTGTTTTAGTAGAAGCATTAGATTTGTTTTTGTTTTTTCCCCTAATAAATCAATTCAAAGTTGAGGTACACTGTCAACCTTTTCTTACTTTAGCTTCTGTTGTCAGTAGTATTCCTATTGATATTTATTTCAAATCTCATCTTTTGAAGGTTATCTGAGAAAAAATATCTTTTTCTTGTTACATTTTATAGCATATTTTAAATTGATTGTTCTCAAGTAATATTTTCTGTAAGCTCATGCATGCAGACATTTTTTTGGTGCTAACTAAAAACCTTATTGATTTTTATTAATTTCTTGCTGTGAGGTTAAATTTGCTGTTTCACTGAATATCCAATATTTGTTAGAAGCTGAGGTGTTTTCTTTTAGATCAGAACAATTTTATTATGTTGCTGGTTTACTTGTATTTATAACTCTAAGCATTGTGGTAGTGGATGTTTAAAATAGTGTGTAATGTTAGCTGTGACTTATTTAGAATTTTTTATTTCATAAACCTGTTCCTTGTTTCATTTTGTGTACATAATTTATTTTTTGGCTGAAAATAAATTTCCAAAGTAATTATATTGATTCCTGAAAGAATCTATCAAGAAAGCACTGTAACTTATTTATAGATTAGTGACTGACTGCTGTTTTATACTTCATCTTGTTTCTCTTGAAAATCTGTTTCAGCCTTTCATTTAAAATTTCAATACTTTATCATTAAAATTATTCTATGTTGCCTTATCTTTCCATTTGGTGTCAGAAGAACCACTCTAATTTAAATTAGTAAGTTCACCTGTTGTGAGGAGGTCAGGTGTGGGGAGCATGCATCATTGCAGTGCATTGCTGCATTTGCCATTTGTTGGTATATTCCTGGGTCCTCCTGGGGAACTCATTGAGTGGAGTCCCAGTCAATCCCCATCTCCAGGAGATACCTCCTCATTCAGCCAACATGAACCTTCAACCCAGCTGCATCTTCAGGGTCTAACTCAGAAAATCAAGCAACATAGCTGAAGTGGATGAAATAAAAATATCTTTATTGTTTCAGCAATGATTAAAAAGTGATTTAGATAATTTGTTAATTGTCTGTTTGGATCCTTGTAGTACGACTCGCTTGCAGCTCTAAAATTCACTAATTTATAGTGCTGAGTTCCATTACTGTTATAGCTTTGCTAACCAATTGGTGTTTTGAGTTTTGGTTTTATTGCGACCCTTGGGTGAGAAAAACTAACTCAACAAAAGCATCAATGTCAATAACTTCTACAGTTAGCATCCGAATTTCTTCATATTTGGAATCAACCTGCATTATTATGTTCTAGACAAAATAGTGGGACTGATAAAATTTTTGACTTTTTTTTTTTTGGTGCCCCCTGGTTTGTTTTGGTTACCAATTTTTTGATTTGTGCTGTTAATGCTTACTATTCCACAAAGAACAGCTGATTGTGCATCGTTTTTCTTTTTTGGTTTTTTTTTTTCTTTCTTATTGACTTTGCATTTAAATTTAATGTCGTCACTTTTCATTCCAATCATGAGCAATGCCAGGATTCACTGCTAGTAATTTATAAAGTTATTGTGGTTGTGGAAGAACTATTAAGTTGCATAAAAATTCAAAGATTAATTTTAAACCCTAACAGTGCATTGTACTAGGTGGGCTTAGAACCTGAATCAACTTGGGTAAAAAAATGTTTTCTTCTCACTTCACATCAATTTGTGCTTTGAAGCATATCTAACTAAAATATTCACTGCAATTATTTTCTACAACTATTATTTATTCAGTAATGTTAACAAGAACGTTCAATTGGGGTTTTTTTTCTTTTCCGTTTAAAAAAAAAAAATTTTTTTGCTTGAACTAAAAATTGGGCCTTAACAATGTGTTGACTAATATTTTGGCTGTTGCTAATCTGCCAAAATTATAATCCCAGTAAGCTGTTTCTATATTTGACAGTGTTTATAGAAAACTGAAAGTATTGTTCTAGAATGCAGAACTCAAAATCTGGGAAGTTGTCAAAATATGATATAAAAGAAAGGAATAGGTGGTGACTATATATTTTATGGTCAGGAGATTATAGAAAAAGTAAAGTTGAAACAAAGGATGTCAATGATTAAGGAAGCTGTTTTTATTTGCAACAAAAAGTTTCTTTGTTTAATATGTTGGTTTTGTAAAGCTTGTGAAAAGAATATGATGCATCATGTGGATGGTCAATATGGAATATCTATGGAATCTAAAGAAATAAGGTGAGCACCATCATATACATGAAACAACACAAGTGAGATTATAAGTATGAAAGATGACTTTGTGTTTCATTAATTAAAAAATAGTTTTTGCTATGATGGTGGTGGGTGGCTGTTGAAGGTGACATTAGAAGCGTTGGAAGTTTTCAGGGTGTTGATCCTCATGGAAGAGATGATGAAAAATGAAATGATTGGCAATGTTGCAACACACTTGCCCAAACTATGATATCATAGGGGAAAAAAAGGACATGAAAATGATACGTGAACTGCATTTTCCCTATCACTTGACTCTCTTTCACCTGCATTTCAGCATTTGATTCCACAAATATAAAACGTATTCATACGTGCAAACTGCATCAATTTTAAGAATAAGCTGAAGCCGTGCAGTTGAATTTATTTTACCCCATCTATGTTGTTGTCATGACTCCCCTCACATGAAGTATTGGATCCCTATTCCAAGCAGAGGTTTGAACACAATCTGTTCTACTCAGTATATAACTGATTGGCTTAATTTCTTATCTGCTATTCACTAGGAATAACTGCTATTTCTATTCATATTATTTGGTTCACAAAGAACATTCCTGGTTGTACCAACTTGAACAAAGATAAATTTTAGATATATCTGTTAATAGTGTTGTCTTAGAGATTGAAGGAAGATTTTAATTGAAAGTTAAGACATTAGCTTTGCAACTCTGTGATTTCAGATTCAGTCTTCTACGTAGCACTTTGAGTGTTTCTATGGCCCTGGCTTGACGAATTCCAAGTGATGGAATTTGGTAGATGCAAAATGCAGAAACCTGTTGTCTGTATGTGCGAGAATGTGTGCCAATGTTGATATATCTCATGTCATTGTTACTTCATTTATAGTGGTGCTGAGGTTGACATTATGACTGGTTGCTCTGCCTTTCCAAAGACCTGTGGAATAAAAAAAATATCCCTTATTTGAAGATAAAAAAAGGTAAAGTTAGGAACTGGAAAAGCATTCGATTATAAATTGCTACTTCAAATATGTCTCCATCCAAACCCATGTTAGCCTGGAAAAACAGATTTTAAATATAATCTCAATCTGTGACCAATAATGTTGTTGGTTAGGGGTTCCCAGTGAGTCTGTCCCTAGTCCACTGAGATTTTGAAAGCAACAGTGACAAGGAAGTGTTGCCAGGTTTTTGGTTTCTTGACATTCTCCAACAAAAGATGAATATATGCAGATGATCTTTCTCCAGTTTCTGTCAAACCAAATTCCATTCACAAAGTATTGATCAACCTTAGGCCATGGTAGAAGACTCTTTCCCAAAAGTTGCACAGCAAGATTGAACACTGGAACCAGGTGGCTGTGAAGTGAATTTCTTAAATCTCAACCATTCCTTACTTAAAAGTAGTCAAAAGCAACCTCACCAACATTAATAATGTTTTTGAATGTCTTTGCTTGGTTTTGTTCTTGAATCTAGAACCATTTGTTCATAAATTGATTTTGTGATTAAAATTGTTGATGCAATTTTATTTTCTGGCACCAGCTCTAGTTATTGAGACATTTTAATATTTGTTTGTTATAGAATCCACTTTCAAATGTTGACAACTTTAAGTCTTTTATAGTCTATAGCCATTCAAATCTAAATATATTAAACCTAACTAATATTTCAAATTAACATGCTTTACTTGGGCTTGCTAAAATATTGCCAAACTTTGATGATCAACAAGCATTCATATTGTCATAAGTGACTGAAGTACCAAACTATAGGACTCCAATCCTAATTAACATGTTGTTATTTTAGTTGTTTCATTCAGTTGATCTAATTAAAATATAGGTTGTATTTTAACTTCACAATTGCTTAGTAGGCAATTGTAAAATATGTAAGTGTGAGAGGACCATTCAAAGTTTGCCACATTAAGAGGTGATATGGCAAGGATAAAACTATTGTTTTAAGGGCAGATCATTTTAATTAGATTTGGGTCTTAGACTGGGTTTTATAGGATAAATAGTTAATTCATTTCTCTTTGGAAGAAGGTTAATATTGGTTATTTTTATTAAATAAATTTGTTCTTCATATTTCAATCATCTGGAGATAGCCATAGATTTCATTCTGTGTCCTGTTCTGCTAAATCCTGAAATGTGTTATAATAAAAGCTATACTATTTTTGACACCAATTGGTACCATTTTGACAGTTTCGTTATTGGAGTGACATGGTCGTTCTCCATTTGATGGATGAGTTTGAGACAAAAATCCTGATTCCTGTCAGAAAGTTTAGAGAAATTGGCAAAGTTAAGAGATATCGTGAGCAGTAGAAATGTGTAAAGTTTGGGACAAAGATGGAATAATGATGTAATGGTGATTGGAAAGAAAAAGAATGAGGGGATTGTAGTGAATGAGTGATATAGAGAATGAGGTATGGGTGTTGAAGGAGGAGGGCCAAGAGAGGCAATAGGTGTGAAAAGTAGTGGGAGAAAGTGTTTAGCAGTGTGGTGTAAGTTAACCAATTGTTTCTGAGTTGTGTGTGTGTGTATATATATACACCCCCCACTCATACTGAGTTCTGGTTTTTGCATTTGGAGATTTAATGGATGGAACCTCCTTAATCAGTTGGGGCTAATCTGGATGCTGTTTTGTGTGTATGTGAAGTTAGAAGACCTTATAGTTATTAGGACAAACCATTAGCTTAACTAAAATATATTTAACAATAATTGATGCGGTATTTATTTCACAGACATCTAAAAAGCCTCTTTATCTCATCATCATCATTTAATGTCCATTTTCCATGCTCGCATGGGTTAGTCGGTTTGACCAGAGACTGGCAAGCTGGGGAGCTACACCAGTCCGTTTTGGCTTGGTTTCTATGGCTGGATGCCCTTCCTAACACCAACCACTCCAGAGAGTGTACCAGGTGCTTTT
>JAOPUL010003754.1:14870727-14881534 GCA_027564515.1 Octopus rubescens | reverse complement strand
CTGTAGAAACCAAGCCAAAAATAGACTGGAGTCTGGTGAAGCTCCCCAGCTTGCCAGTTCCAGTCAAACCGTCTAACCCATGCCAGCATGGAAAACAGACGTTAAATGAGGATGATGACACTGATTTTAAATGATGGTGGGCAATTGGCAGGATTGTTAGAAAGTTGGACAAAATAGTTGTAGTAATTAGTTGTTACAGATCTGTACATTCTTAGTTCAGATCTTGCCATGGTAAACTGTACCTTTCAACCTTCCAGGGTGGATAAAACCTCATTTTATATAATAATATTGACTAATAACTCATTTTGTATGGTAATTTTGAAATAACTTTATATTTCAGATTTTACCTTAGAGACAAATTCCATATTAGATTTAAGAATATTTTAAGTTGTATTAAAAATACTACGTTAATGTTAGTTATAGTTGAGTTATGAAACCAGTCCAAATTCATGATTATTCAATTGAAATATGTGAGGGGCTAGATTTTGCTCAAGATAGAAATTCCAGCATTTGGAGGTGATGACAGCTGCCTATATTAGCCTAAATCGTAAATGAACTGTACTCAGGTGGCTTGTATGTAAATAGGTCATTATAAAAATTGGACTGAACTGGATAAATGTCTTAGTCATCCTTTTAATAATTTCTCTTACAAATGATTTTTGTGTTGTTTTGTATTCAAATTGTGTTGTGGAGGAGCATTGTCATGAAGTTTGCCTCCCAATCCCTTGGGTCCACTGTGTGGAACCTTAGGCAAGTGTCTTCTATTATAGCCCTGGACCAACCATAGCTTTGAGTGGATTTGATAGATAAAAACTGAAAGAAGCCCATCATATAATGTGTGCGTGCCTCAAATGATAATTGTAAATGAGTACCATTGTTATATTTGACTTATGCAAGCATGGAAAAGTGGACATTAACATGAGTTTTGTGTGTATGTATATATATATATGTGTGTGTGTGTGTATATATATATGTGTATATATATATATATATAATGTATTATTTTGTTTTTCTAGGTAAACGGCGGTACCATATAAAATTATGGAAAACTTTCACAGATTGTTTTAACTGCTTGCCGATTGCTGCTATAATTGATGAAAAAATTTTCTGTTGTCATGGTGGTAAGATATTTGAAATTATTTTCCTCTCCTTTTCTCTTAAGCCATAAATTGCATAGACTTTTTTATTACCTTGTCACATGTCTTTGATTTCTAGTGATGTTCTTTATTTTTTTGTAATTATCCATTAATGAGACAGATCAGTTATGTAATCTGTTAAATAATAATCTTATCAAAATGTGAACATTTTTTTTTTCTTGATAATGACATAATGACTTATTTAATAAGATCACTACCTACTTAAAAGCTGAATTTGCTATTTCAAATGTTTTGTTTATTTTTTTTGTTTTTGTTTTTTTATGGTTTTGTTTTGTTAAAGTTGTTACACCACCAAGAGGGTAGGTTTTTCTGAAGCATGAAGAACAGAGCTAAAATCCTTAAAGTTGCTATAAATGTTCTAATTTACAACGTTGAGTTTCCAGACAACAACAAACCATTCACGAAAACTGCTTTTTTTATTGAGCAGTTGCTGACTCCTTTACAAAGATCCAGCATGGCTCACATATTAGCCATTCTGTTCCTGTTGCTTTACACTTCTACAGACAACTACCCCTAGATTTCATCATGAATTAACAACAGCTCTCTTGCTCACGGCTTCTGATCATCTCAATGTCTATTACCTCTACAGAGATTCCTTTGGTGTCCTTCTTTATTATATTTTATTTCACTGTCAATCATATGTTCTTCAACATTGTTTATCAATTGATATCTAGAATAAATCATTGGTGCTTTAAGAATTTCATGTTTTAGAAAAAGGCACCAAAATAGGATTTTTTTTTAGTTTTTAAATTTTTCCTCTCACTTGCCAGACACAAGTTAAATATGTATTTATTGAATTAATTTATTTACTCTGTTTGTGATACTTTAATTAAAATACAAACAGCAATATTTAATTGGAACAAGGGATTGAAAGGAGAAACAAAAGTATTCTGCAAGATCTTATCTCATTGATAATTTTCAAGTTTCCTTTTTTTTTTTACTTTTAAATGTTTAATAGATTTAACATATTGACAGTCATTTCTTCATTAATAGTGGCCATGTTGTCTGCTGGGTTTACAGATTGGATTATTAACATTATATAAGCTGTTGTTTAATTTTCTGTTTCAATATGACGTCTTGTTTGTAATGAGAAACATTCAGAAGCAATGATTTTCTTTTCTGTTGGTTACTCTTTCTGAATATTTTACTTATGCTATAGTGGCCTCTGCTCCTTGTAGCTAGCTAACCTCTACCACATCAACCTATGTTTCCCTTAAGAGTTGTTCATTCTTCAATTTCACTGGTCTAAAAGGGGTCTCCAAGGCTCAGCCCTTTTAAGATTGCAACACTTCCCCCCCTGAATGGGACACCAATTTGTTGAAGGGTTAACTTCCCATGCCTTTTGGAGCAATACGAAATGGTTTTGCTCAAGAACATGTTGCATTGGCCAATCCAGGAATCAAAACCACAATCTTAAAATTGTAAGTGCAAGACCCTGTTAAGGCCATGTGCCTTAACAGATCAAACTATACTTTCATTAAAAGTAGTTTATTGTTCAGCTTCTTTTAGTTAACCACCTTCATCAGCAGAAAGTATTGAACTTCTATTGTAGAGTTTTGTTGGTATGTTTTCTTAAATGAAAGATATTTTAGCCAAGACATGGCATCTCTAACTACACACATTTCACACTCTCTTCAAAATGCTCCAAGAACAAATCATTTAATATTAAGGGAACAAAGCAACTTAAAATGATTTTAAATCCAATTTAATCTGTATTTTACAATTGTTCTCTCTTCTCTCCCCTCCCCCAAGTAATGTCTTCTGGATCAATGCCTGATATGTTTAATTGGTAAAACCTGCAGATGATGTAATTCTCATTAGCATTTATACAGTCTTCACCTTTCTTGTCTCTCTTAAAAATTACTTTTTATTTCAAATATAAAGAAAATGTATGAATTGGGTAAATCCTGTCGAATAATTTGTATTGTAATTCTAGAATTAAAAATGCTGTGGTTTTTAAAACAACTTTTGGAAAAATAATATATGCACATTTGAGTGTGTTGTTATATTTGCATGTATATATATATAAAATACCTTTTAATAAAATTATAAGCTCTATATAGACTATTATTTGTTGATAGCTTACTGAGGTCCTGTACTTTAGTCATATTTGCCTAGATTCATTCATAATTGCTTAAGATCTTCCTTTGTCTATTTTTGATATTTCCTCTTGTTTAGTCTTGCAGCACAAACACTGTGTGTGTGTGTGTGTGTAAGTAAAATAAGATATAGTTGTGATATACTTTCACTGTGAAGGTTTACAAGTTGTTTTCAGCTTGACTTTTAAAAATGTTATAACAATGATGATAATTTCGTCCATCACCAGAAGTCTCAGTTATACAGGAGTAGTATGGGCAGTTGATCCCAGTGTATGGCTGGTATTTTTATTGACAAGTGATTAAAAATAAAATAAATCTTGGCAAAATTTGAATTCAAAAGTTTGAAAAATGAAATGAAATAGTACAAAGCATTTAGTCTGGAATGGTTCCATGATAATAATAATTTCAAATTTTGGGAGGAGGGGTTGTCGATTCAATCGACCACAGTACTCAACTGGTACTTATTTTATTGACTCCAAAAGGGATGAAAAGCAAAGTTGACTATGGTGGAATTTGAACTCAGAACATAAAGATGAATGAAATGCTGCCAAGCATTTTGTGCATCATGCTAACAATTCTGCCAGCTCGCTGCCATAATTGGTGAATCTGTTGGTTTCATTGTGTGGTGGTTTAGGATTATATAATTTGGCAAAATGGTAATAACTTCAGTTATCATATTTTATAATATCTGAATTTGGTGCCTAAGAATAATTCAGTTCAGATCGTGTTGTATTCGTTTTCTTTATTCCTTTCAACATTAAATACCAGTAAACTTAATGGGGACTCTAAATTAGGATGTTTGAATATTGTTAGTAGAATTGGTTTTACATTATAATGCTTTTTCTATTGCAAAGCATGATGGGTGAAGTCAAAATGAATTTCTTCACAGGGCCTGTCAACAATGTCTGTATTAAAGTTAAAACTAAAGATCAGTAAAACTTACGGGTTTTACTGGGATTAAGTTATGATGGGGTTAAACAATCTTTGATTTAATTTTTGATTTAATTTCTCATTGCTGAGCAGTAAAACTATCTTTCAGTTCAATGTGTTTATATATTAGTGAATGGTTGACTTGTATAAATTAACCATTGAAGTGATGAATATTCCATTTTCATTTAACAGTAATATATCCATAACATTGAGGCCTCTGGTTTCTCTCTCTCCTGATTTTTAGGTTTGAGTCCTGATTTACAGTCTATGGAACAAATCAGAAGAATCATGCGCCCAACTGATGTTCCTGACCAAGGTTTGCTGTGTGATCTTCTCTGGTCAGACCCTGACAAGGAAACAATGGGCTGGGGTGAGAATGATCGGGGTGTATCGTTCACATTTGGTGCTGAGGTTGTAGCGAAATTCTTACACAAGCATGACTTAGATCTTATTTGTCGGGCTCACCAGGTAAGAAGAAACAGTTTTTTTTGGTTTTTTTAATTATTTAACCATTGCATTAATCAATAATTGTATTTCTTTATCCTGTATTGGGTCTTTGTGTGTGTGAGTCAGTAAAAGTATCTAGTACTGATCTTTAATGTTCTACACAATCCATAAACCTAAACAATATCATTTCACAATACTTTTAGACTTGGAGCATATTTTTGACTTGCTTGCAACAATTTCCTATAAACAATGGTTAGCTTTCATTTCTATAAGTTGTATCGTGTCAGTAGCAAAATAGGAGTTGTTTTAAATGATACTCTGATTTGTTTGTATAGTTAGAAAATGTTCATGGTGGGTGGGCTCCCAGCATGAGAGAAAAATAAATTGGAATTTTGTAAAATTTATTTACAAATTCTTTTAAAATTAAAACTTGTTACTTAATGGTGTCTGAGATATTTTTAAAAACTTTGGTGAAATGCCACCATAAAAAAAATAATTATAATTGTACAAAACTTTCAGCATTTTTCTGCTGTTTTAGCTGTTTTTGTTTACTTATTTATTAATGATTAGTAGACAAAGTATATTGCTCATCTCTAGTGTTCTGTTGGTGTATCAATAGGTATGAGTTATGCAAAACACACACACACACACACAAACATCAGCAATGACATAGCAAAATGTGCAACAGCATGGCAGCACATGCAATTACATAACAACATAATTTCTTTCAGATATTAGTGTAAAAATCATTCAAATATTGAGCACACAATTAGACATTATTTTATTTTATTTTCATTCGTTAACTATGAGTAGGGTATGTGGTATATAAAGCTTTATTTTTAGTTTATTAATCCTGAATTATCTCTTGACTAATTTAGACATTTATCTTAGCTACATAAACTATATCAAGACATACAACTATTAAATGAAACGAGTTTTAAATATTTCCATCTACATTTTACTTGGTTTGGTTATTGTATTCCTGACAATGTACCATAGTTCTAGACTGGATTCAAACTAGGAACCCTTTATAACTTAACAAATTATTTGCCATGGCAATAATTTATTTTAAATAAATCAAATTTTTAATATGGTTGGCATAAAACAAGAAATGATTTGGTTGTCTTTTGTTGTTATTACTTTTCAATTCCTGGCAAGTTTTGTTTATATTAATGCATCCAGCTTAGAGTTGTTTCTCCTTCAACCAGAATACAATAAATACTATCTCAACATTATTATTCTGGAGATATAACAATAATGGCTTTGTGTTCTCTCATCCTCTCTTTTTTTTTTTTTTTATTGTTAAGGAAATGCTTATTGCCATAAAATTTATTTTCCAATATCTTTATCCTTTCACTGC
This sequence comes from Octopus rubescens, assembly GCA_027564515.1. Taxonomy (NCBI): domain Eukaryota; kingdom Metazoa; phylum Mollusca; class Cephalopoda; order Octopoda; family Octopodidae; genus Octopus; species Octopus rubescens. The sequence continues at coordinate 14,875,541 of JAOPUL010003754.1, read as the reverse complement.
TGGAATAACCATGAAATTGAATTCTGCAATGATGTTAAATATTTCTGCGAGTCACATTACCTCAATAAACTTGACATATCTCAACAAAAAATAGTTTCAAGCCTAACATTCATCAACAAAAGATAGTTTGGTGTATAAAACTGGTTTGTGCAGTAAAAGAGTTAAGACATTAAAACTTTTCAAGTCTTTGTTGGAAGTGATTTGTATTTAATAATTAATCCTAATTGAGTATGTCATCAGAATTAACCTTTCATCAATTAATATTTAAATATTACTCCAAAATAACACATAAATGTTTTGAAATGCAACCTCTACTCACAGGCTCAAAATTTTGTTTTATTTTAGGTGGTAGAAGATGGATATGAATTTTTCGCTAAAAGACAACTTGTCACACTTTTCTCAGCTCCTAATTATTGTGGAGAATTTGACAATGCAGGAGCCATGATGAGTGTAGACGAGACTTTGATGTGCTCATTCCAGGTGAGATGATTTTGTTTTAAATGCTATTGTTACTGAGACGGGGGGGTAAATGAACCATCTATTTTGAATTAAAATTTAAAATCCTTATCTCCATTCTGGCATGGATTGAGTGGTTCAACAGGATTTTGATGACCCAACAACTGCCTCAAGCTCTAATGTCTGCTTTGGCATGGTTTCTATGGCTGAATGCTCTTGCTAATGCCAACCCCACTTTACAAAGTGCACTGGGTCCATTTTTGAGGTCACCAAGTAACTTGCAAGACAGACCCCTCCCCCTCAACTTATTGAGGGAGTTGGATTTATGTCAGGTGTAAGGCTAAAGTAGGAAAGGGGGCTATCCCAACTGGAAAGAGAGAAAAGATGGTAGTAATGTTGTGAAATATAAATTGATTCTAAAAATATGAAAAGAAACCCAAGCCAGAAGCAGATGGTGAGTGGTCAAGTGTTCTCTGAAACCCACATTACTTTTCATCATCTCTATCAATCATTATGACATCAGGCTTTGGAGTCAGATATTTTAAGTTATTGTCCACTGGTTGAGCCAATTGTCAAAATGCAGAGGTTGACAATGTTTAGCTAATAATTCAATTTCTGGCAACAAAAGCCAAGTTTGTTTTAATTAAAATGTAAACCATCAGACTCAATTTTTAACTATTTATTGAGTTTTTTTGTTTTTGTTTTTTTCTTCCAGATACTAAAACCAGCTGATAAAAAGAAATTTTTATATGGAGGCTTGAATTCCGGTCGACCTGTCACTCCACCCCGAGGGACTGTGAAGGGCAAAGGGAAAATGTAAAGACTTGGATCTCCATTTTTTTTATTTTTTTTGTTTGTTTTGTATTTAATGGCCAGTTGTATGAGCTTTTGGGTCATTTTTAATGTTTTACAAATACATGGGTGGGGGGACTTTATTTCTTTTCTGTCTGTCACGTGATCAGTGGCAGAATTAAATGTACAGTAATAGTGGGCAAATAAAGGGGATGGAGGGAAAACATGAGAAAAAGCTTAGTCAATGATATTTGCAGCAAGTATTGAAACTATTTTGAAGTATGGAATCTAAACTGAATAAAGTGACTTTTTTTTTTTAACAATGCCAAAACACCTCCCAATAAACTAAAAGAGGGGAAAAAGAGAACTTCATAAACTGTTGGTTATTGTGTTTAAAAGAAGTTTATGTAGTCTCTCTCTCTCTCTCTCTATTTCTCTATCTATCTATCTATCTATCTATCTATCTATCTATCTATCTATCTATCTATCTATCTCTCTGCATTGCTACTACTGTGTTTCTGCCTGCCAAGAATAGTTGACATTCTGTATTTTTTTTACCTGAAACTTTTCTGATTTAGCTTTAAACTGTAATTCCTCTCTTGTAAACCAGCATTATTATTACTTTCTTATCAGACTGCAGTTCTCAGCAATGAGCCACTGTTTTTATCTCCTACGGTTTAATAAAAAAAAAGAAAAGTAAGGATTAGTCAAGAAGAAAGAGAAGGGAGATAAAAGATTTGCTGGGACCTTAAACAAAATTTTTGTAGGCTTTAGCAACAACCATCAACAGCAAGAAACTCACTGACCAACATTGGTGGCAGCAGTGGTTTTAGTGCAGGCATTCCTATGTCCATTCTATATAATCTCAATATTATCTACTTTCATCCAACAATAATTGGTCTTCGCTGTTTAAAAGAAGCATCTGTATAAATCCATTGGCCTTATTTTTTCTTTCTTTTTTTTTTTAAATTTTTTATTCTCTTTCTTCTGTAAAATAGTTTGTTGTTTTTTGATGAAGTGGATTTGTCATTTTGTGTGGATGTGCGTGGATGGGTTGGTGGTGGCAGGTTTCTCAGTTTCTATAGAATAACTTTTTCAGACTTTCTAATCTCTTCACTCATTTCATTTTTGTTAACTAGTCTTAATTCTCTCTTAACATTTTAAGTTTTGTATGTGTAGGTGTATGTGTATATATGTATGTATGTGTATAAAAGTGTATCTGCCACATTTTACTCTTTCTGTTCTTTATCACATGTGCTCTCTCTCTCTCTCTCTTTCTCTCTTTCTGTTTTTCATTGTCGTTTTTTTTCTGTATTTTCATTTTCTTCTCCATGTTTCCTCTTGTAGCTAATCACTACTATCACCACCACCACCACCACCACCACCACCGAACCTACATTAAAAACTCAAGTGACAACTGCTTTTAGCCTTGCTATCAGAAGATTGGCCCAACGTCTCTCCAACCAATTCACCATGTCAATGACAACTTGATTTTTTAATTCAATAGGCTTTTTCTAAATTATTTTCTCTCTATAGATTTTCTCTTGAATTTGTTTCCCCCTCTGCATCATTTTGTCTTTTGAGAAAAATAAAACAAATTAATTACATATCTTTTCCTATCATGAGTCTTTTTTTCACAGTTTCTTTTCCAGAAAGCTTTTTTTTTTTTTACAGCTCCATTTGGTGAGAAAAACAAAAAGTAACTCAATTTTTCTCCTTTCCAATTTCTATTGCTGCTCTACTTCAGTTTAATCTAAGTGTGGTTGAGTGCATCTAAAAGCAAAATGAAAGTTCATTTGCCTGATTAGCTTAACCAAACACATTTAGTTATTAACTCCTGGAGAAACTGTTCCTTATGCGTGCCTTCATTTTATGTCTGTTTTTTCCATGTTTAAACAGATAGGATGAATATGGTATTTGAGGCATTGTTTTGCAGCTGGATGCCCTTCCTGACACTAACCCTATTCTGCAAGGGCCCAAACGATTTGGTGACACAACTAACTACAACACTGTTGCTCTTTCAGTCAGATGATTGCATATGTAAACAAACATACATATATATACCAAGCTTCTTTCAGTTTCTGTCTACCAAGTCTACTCACAAGGCTTTGGTTGGCCTGGTACTATGGTAGAAGACCCCCACCCCTTACCCAAAGTGCCATATAGTAGGACTGAACCTGCAACCATATGGCTGGGAAGAGAACCATCATCAACAAAGTGCAAAAGTGTTAATTATAATGGATTACACCTTTATCTGCTGTGGCAATAGGAAATTTGGCAAGTGAGGAGATAATGTAGGCTGTACAACTGTGGTGAACCATTTAATTTTAAATATAGTGTGAGGACAGTATCTATCAGTCTGTTAGCGTTTGGGGATGAGTAGAGATGTGAAGCATATTTACTGATAAGAGCTCCAATCAGTCAGCAGACTTAAAATGGAGACAAATCTTTTAAGAATTAGTGGCCATCATCTAACTAGTCCAGTGTTGTAATGAGTCCTACATTTCTTCTGTCTCTGCAGTTGGGTGAGTAAGCTGGACACTCTTCGGTGACCTCAAGGCTTTTCCTTGGCTGGCAACAGCAACCACCCTAATCACAAATGAAAATATTTCAGCTTTCTACTCTCCACCAAAACTTTTTCCTTTCTTTGCTAATGAAAAACCAAGTCGCTTTATGTTTCCAGGTGTGGTCAGCACTTCACCTTTATCCCAAGATAACATTGGAACCAATGTCAGTTGATGTTGATGTTCTGTCCATCACAAAAGTGAAAGGCCACTTTAACACCACCCCACCCCATACCATGTGAGTTGGAAAGAAATTCATCCAAAATTCTGTAGAATACATTTTGGACAAACATTTGAAGACTTTCTGTTTGGTATGCCTGACTGGTGATTTCTAGCATTTGGCCCCTTGAATGGCATTTATTTTATTAGCAACGACAGGATTCAGGAGATTAACTAAATATCAGAAGGCATTTTACTCACCACTTTACTATTTCAGTGCTTGTAAGGGCAACCACCATGTTTATATACACCCTTAGAAGTAAAGAGGTGTGTATATATAAACATAGTGCTAAAGACAACATACACAAGTTACATGTAATACAGTCACCTGTACTGCTAGGGTGATTCCTTGTACTTAAAGCCTGACCATGATATAGGACAGAAGTGGGGTACATCATTACATGAGTTAGCTATGTAGCCTATTTCCAGCTCTCAATTCCATTGCTATACAAAATCACATATAAACGTACAGAATCCTTCACTTAACGGAAGTAATGCATTCCTGAAAATCTGTCCATTATGCAAAATAACTTTTCCTATTGATTCTCATATTATCAAGTGAGATTGCATTCCTACAGACTTTTAAAGAAGCACAAGAAAACTACAGAGAACAAGCCAAGTGATCACCTTTTATACATGAAAATAACAATTTCTAAACATACACAGTTTAATAAAGATGCATAAAAACACAACAACACATCAAGAGGAATACATTAGGAAATTAATAAGAATTGTAATATCGTAAGAGTACGTTCTTACCACAAAAGATGTTGAGGGGGTGGG
>JAOPUL010003754.1:14830758-14840991 GCA_027564515.1 Octopus rubescens | reverse complement strand
TCAGTCATCAGACTGAGGCCATGCTGGGGCACCGCCTTGAATTTTTAGTCGAATGAATCGACCCCAGTACTTATTCTGAATTTCCTTTTTGCTTTCTTCCCTCTCTCTACCACCACCACCAATCCCTGTCCCCCAAATCCCAACAAACTATGTTACTTTATGAATTCCCTTATTCCTGTCATGTATTCTTCATTTTCTTCTTCTCCTTCCTCTTCCTCTTCTTCTTCTTCTTCTCCTTCCTCTTCCTCTTCTTCTTCTTCTCCTTCCTCTTCTTCTTCTTCTTCTCCTTCTCCTCCTTCTTCTTCTCCTTCTCATTAAACAACCAATGAATGTCACACATGATATTTCATTATTTCTTCTGTTGCAGGTTATGACCAAGAACGGAATATAATTGTTGAACATTCTGGTGCTAATGTCGAACACATCACTGGCAAACAACTCCTTAACAACCACGCCGTCAACTTACTTTCTTCTTTATTCACTGCTGGATTCTCTTCTATCTTTTCTTACCATCTTTGGTCTTATCTAACATAGATAGTATTTCATATCTCTGCTTTCTTTTTAAGGGGTTCTTTTTTTCTCTCTCTCTCATCCAAACAATCAAAATTAAAAAGTCTTTCACGTTTTTCCCCCCCTCTGGATGCATTGTTGGTAAGAGTTTATTTACGAATTCATCTGATTCTAGAGAGGAGAGCCGTCCCACTTTTGTCCTCATGGCAATTCAACAATTGTTGATGTTGTTGTTGTTCAGTTCGGATGAAGCTGACCTTTAATCAAAGGTGTTCTAGCCATGACCATTCCAATTTTAGTTTTAGTTTTTCACAGACATTATCTATCGATGACTACATTATCCTATGTGTCATAGCAGTATCATTTTATGACAGTAGAAGGTAATTTGAGGGAGATTAGACTGCTATTTCTAACTAGTCAGCTGACCACGTAGCAGCTCCCTCATTGGCTTGTGTCCGTGATTTAATGGTAGATTGGTCTAATGTGGCCAACACCTCAGAAATATTTTGTGAAGATGACTGCAGTCGTTCAGTTTAGGTTATTGATATTCATCAGTCTTTCTCTATTCTCTTCTATTTGTCAAACATGTTCAATAAACTGCTGTCTGATAGAATAATTTTAACAAAGAGAAGAAGGAAAACGAGAAGGAGGTAAAGTGGAACACATGCGTGAAATATATACAGGGTGTCTAAAAATTACCTTTACAATTTGAAAAAGTCTGAAAAAATAAACCTGAAAAAAAACATAACTCATCAGAATTTATTGGAAAACATAAACAAAGTTTTATTAGAAACATCAGAACACTTCGATGTGGTTTCAATTAGTTGCATGCAACACATTTAAACGATGCTCAATTTCTGACCATGTGCGTTAGATAGGGTTTGGAGTAGTTTTTCCTTGAGATCAGTGAGATCTTGAACTTTTGTACGATAGACTCTGTCTTTAATGTAGCCCCATAAGAAGTCATCTAGGGTTTATATCTGGTGACCTAGGTGGCCAGGGAACTGGACTGCCTTTTCCATTCCACTGGTTTGGGAAAGTTTTGTGAAGAAACTCTTGAACACTCAACCGCCAGCGAGGAGGCACACCATTTTGTTGGGAAATTACTGATGGTTGCAAGCAGTGAAACTGCAACACAACAAATTCTTGTAAAAGATCAAGTTCAGTGTTGGAAGGAATCGTTTCTTCTGCAAAGAAAAATGGACCAATCACTCGATCAAACATTAGGCTGCATCAATCATTGACTTTTGGGTTGTTTCTCTCCAGTTCTTTTGTTTTGTGTGGGTTTTCTGAACCCCAGATCCGGATGTTGTGCTTATTTTTCATTCCCGATACATGAAATGTTGCTTCATCACTGAAACAAATCATCATCATCCTCATCATCTAATCAAGCTAACATGTCTACTGCAAATTGTTTTCTTTGGGGTTGGTCATCTGGCTGAAGTGCATAAAACCTCAGTTTCTTGTGCAGAACTTTGTGAATTATTGACCATGATAATCTTGTCTACTTGTAGTACAAATGGACTTAATAGGACTACGATAAAATGTTGCTCAAATTTGTCCAACATCTTCCACAGATATTCTCAGGTTTCCCAGCCTCTGTTTTCTGTAGGATGCTTCTTGTTTCCATAAACTTTTTTTTTTTTGCCATGCATGGATGTTTCAACGAGTTGGTGTTTCTTTCCCATACTTTGTATAATAATTCCGCTGCATCTGAGTCTTTGGTCTCTGAACCAAGATACACATCTCTTGTCATTTTCATTAAAAGTCAGGGATAATAATAAACTCCTTTAAAGATGAACAAAACTGATTTAAATATTAAAACAAAGAAAGTAAATTGAAATTTTAATAATATTTATTTAACATGCAAAGAAGTTGATTGATGAATCTCAACTTTAATACGAGGATAAATCAAAAATTATATCCTTTCTTGTTTCTGTAATTTACTAAAGCAAAAGCAGAGGTTGAGCAATTACGTCCATTTTCTTTATATATAGTCTGCTTGCTTTTTGATGCATTTCTTCCAGCGGTCCACAAGCCTGCTTATTCCATTGGAGAAGAAAGTTTTGGGCTGTGACTATTCTCTCCCAAAAAGCTTCACCTTCATCATTCTAGCATTTGAGTAAGCATTGATAGATCTCCACACAATTGCGCTAATGCACTTCGGTAAGCTCTCTTGGCACCCATCTTACACAATCTTTACAGAAGTGAAGCTTGTCATGGATGATTTCTTATGCAGAACCATGACTAATTTACAGAGAACATGCGACTTCATTGATGGTCACTTCATTGATGGTCACTTTATTGATGGTCACTTCATTGATGGTCATTTCATTGATGGTCACTTCATTGATTGTCACTTTATTGATGGTCATTTCATTGATGGTCATTTCATTGATGGTCACTTTATTGATGGTCATTTCATTGATGGTCACTTCATTGATGGTCACTTTATTGATGGTCGCTTCATTGATGGTCATTTCATTGATGTCACTTCATTGATGGTCACTTCATTGATGGTCACTTCATTGATGGTCATTTCATTGATGGTCATTTGTGGGTTCACCAGAACCATCTCTTGAGTTTGTTGAATCTTCACGTTGGTGGTGCAAGTTGATGGTCGTCCTGCTTCCTCTTCGTGCTTCATGCTTGTCTGACCATTTTTAACCTTCTCGTCTCCCTCATACACATGGTATAACACTGTCCCCGTATTGTACTGAAAGCCTGAGATGAATTTCAGCCCCTGACACACACCTTCAGTACCAGAGAAATAGGATCACTGATCTCGGTTCTTCCTTGGTACACATAGCCAGTGGAGTGGCCATCTTTACACAAGAAAGGAAACTTGAGTAATCAAGGCCAAACCTTGGTTACATAGCCACAAGAAGACCATCTTTTAGCATACGAGAGCGCTGAAGGCAGTGCGGCCAACCTAAAGACACTTTTGGCAAAAGTGTGGATAAATTTTGACTTATTGATACAATAAATTGTGGAAATTGTAAAGATAATTTATGGACACCCTGTGTGTGTGTGTATATATATAGATATATATAGTGTGAAATATATTATTATGATTCAGTCAGTCTATAGCCATTTGTTGTTATGAGTGCCTTTTGTATTTTGTTGAAGTGGTTGATTTCATGAAAAATTAAATGGAACTTTGGAATTTGATAAATCAGAAAATTTATAAATATGCATTCTTGTCCTCATGTTTCAAATGATGACCCTGGTCCTTTCAAAAGAATTTTTTCAAAATCATTCATTCAGTGTTAAAATTCTAAAGAATTTAAACTGAATGAAGCCTTGAGATACCATCATCATCATCATCATCATCACAACCACCACCATCCTTATCAACCTGACCACCGCCATCATCATCATCATCATCATCGTCATCATCGTCATCACCATCATTACTATTCTATAGTTTGACTTCCTAAACCTTTTGGTTTGTGTTACAAGTCAGTTTGTTTCTGCAAATTGTTCTGATGCCAGTGAAACGTGCCATTCTGATTGTTACATGTGGAATGGTCCTGTTGTGACATCTATAAAGAAGAATTAATTTCTCTAAGACTTTTAAGAATTTCAAACTGCTCAGCATTTCTTTCAGACCATCCAGAGAAAACTTTCAGCTTTTGTGATATATTTCTGTCGTTACTGAGGAGAATACTGGCAAAATAGCAGAATTCAGAAAACTTTATATGCATTATGTATGTATGTATGTGTGTGTGTGTATATATATATATATATATATTTTCTATATATACACACACACACATGTGTATATATATATATATATACACACACACACGTGTGTGTATATATATATATATGTGTGTGTGTGTGTGTGTGATATAAAAGGATGTACAATGTGAAGTGTAAAAAAGTAATTTCATTTTTGCAACCTCATTTTTTTCTCCATTGATCTGTCAACCTAAACAAATTGGTTATTGTGTCACCTCATAAAATGGTTTTTACATTGCTACAGACTTTACCATCTTTAAGGAAGAATAGCTTCATTAGCCAAACTTGAACTCTTTTTCCTACTGTTGTCCCCTCCCCCACCTTTGGTATCAAGAGCCCACCCCTCTTTTTTTTTTTTTTAGTTAGTCGAGGGAGGAGCCATCCTTGTCCCCTGTGAGATTGGTGTAGTTGATGTCTAACTCAAACATCTGCCTGGAAAACATGGGTGGAGAAAATAAAATAAGGGCCTGCTAAAGGTTGGTGATAGTGTGCTAGTCCCATTACTGTTGAAACTTAGCAGAGAACTCTTCTTTCCATCATCAGAACAATGTCATCAACTTTGATTTGAAGTTTTCTTCACTGCTTTCATAAGCGCAACACTGCATTTCTAACCTGACCCCTAACACCTCTCCTCTTGTCTAAACACAAAGTTGAGACTGGTAATCATCTGGTTGAGTTTGTTTGGATTTGCTTGACTTGATCACCCCTTCCGTCATGATCTGGCATAACATTCAGGAGGTGAACAGGGCAACACCTTGTCTCCGTTCAGAGATGATTGATAAAAGTTTTTGCTGGACAACTGACCCATGTACATCCATACCAAGTGTCCATGGGAGTTTATCACTAAGAGCTCTCTAACTTAAAATCTCCTTCCAAATGCATGTGTTTCTCTCTCTCTCTCTCTCTCACTTTGGCAGTATTTGTTTAGTCAGATGCTTTTTAATGAATGTTTAACATAATCCACAAAGCCTTACTACCAGGTATTTAGTGAGTGTCCAGTCAATCGACTGGTAATAATGAGTTCATTGTGACACAGTCTATCCAAAGATATAAATCACAAAACATGTAGTTAACCCTTTTGATACCAATCCACCTGTGACCATCCCTGCTTCTGTGATAACAAACTTCTAGTTTTAAAATGATCTGAATGAAAACCTTCCATCTATTTATGTTCCAGACACCAACTTAATAACAACAAACTTATTTTACTAAATTCTTGATTATTTTCAAAATTAATTGAAACAAAAATGTATTTCAACAGAAATATGGCAATAAAAGGGTTAAAGGTGTTATGGTATATGTTGAGGTAGATTTGGTTCAGTGATTATAAATAAGATGTTTGAAGAAATGATTCCAGTCTAGATTTGAGATTGTAATCAATATTTCACACCAGATTATATTTTAGTAGTTGTTCAGGGCTGAACTATTTCTTCCAGGAGAAAATCAAGTCTTTTGTGTAAATTTAACCATGTTGAAAATCTAGGTCTTCCATTTTATGGCAAGTCTTGGCTTGTTTAGTTGATTCAGTGGATCTTTTAATATGGAATTTGCTTATGTAATATGATGCTTTGTTTTGTATTGTTTCTTTCTTTAAAATAGGGAATATTTTGAAATTCAGTTTTGCTAAACAGGGATACATTTTTGCTCCTACTTTAGAGGTACATTAGGAAGGTTTTCATGTGTGAAAAAAACAATAAGGGAGTGTGTCCACTTTCTAGAACTAACATATTACCCAGCCTTGAGGTCATAAAATATAACTTGAAATATAAGATGATGGAGACATACGTAAATAATAACCATGGCGCCACTTTGAATCCCCGTCCTGTCATTCTCTCTATGTCTATTTCTTTTCTCTCTTTCTTGAGAAAGAATACAGCTTCATGAAGCCAGATCTATATAGGATCTAAGCTTGTATATCACTATGTTGCGCTGTTTTATTCAATAAATTTGGTGAAAATAGTGCTATCGCAATCGACGGCAACTCTTTTTGCCGTTCTTTGGAGCGAACATCCTATCATGACTGTACCAGTCTGGCTTCAAATCCTTTCTCCTATTTTGTTTTAGTGGATTCCACTTAGATCTGTCGAATGCAATGCGGAATGAGGTCTATTTAAACAACCGTCTATGACATCGATGAACTATGATAGATCATATTCGGTTTCCAAACGCTCTTAATCTCTGTCTTTCTCTGTATCTCTCTCTGTCTGTCTCTGTCTCTCTCTCTTTCTGTATTTTATCTCTATCTCTCTCTCTCTCGCTCTTCCTCTCTCCAGTTTTTCTCTTTGCTCTATATAACACCTCTCTACTTACCGAAACCTTGCACAATGCCCACTGCAAAGTAGACATTACTGTATGTCATTTGACCGTCATTTTCCGCATTACAGAGTTACCAACATATGTCCTAGACAATTCACGTTCAAATCACACCTAATTCTACGAACAAATTATTCGAAATCAACGTCAACAGGAAAACTATGAAATAATATAAAAAGCGAAGGAAAATATTATCGCAAATACATCTCCCACGACCACTACATTTAGTAGTTCTTATTAACACCGTGTTTCACAATGACGAACACTTCTCCATGTAACATTGACAGTATTGCAACTAGGAACTCACTTAGTTAATGCCAGAGAACACTTCACCCACAAAAAGATGTTAACCCTCGTGAACGCTACTATGTGACACACAATTGAGTTATATTTCCTTTCATCTTGGATGTTTGATATAGGACGCATTTAGACATCCCAGTTAGTTACAAAGGGAATATCTGTCGATAAATTCTTATGAAATCACTTAATCATCTCCGATATTTGACCTCAAGCAGTTTTAGGATCTATGACATTATTTTCTAATATAACTAACACTAATAACGTGCTGTACCACACTGACTGGTATACATAATTTACTCATCTAATCTTCTCTTGTACTTCGTATTATTGTGTTCAGTAGATCCGCTACGACCAAATCTATATCTCCACAATGCCAGTTCACTACTATTCTCTCACGGCGCCTTTTTTTTTACTGCAGACATATATTTGAAAGAGATCTTCAAAATATCAATCTATCAATTCTAAGTGGGCATGTGATGTGATAATTGCAGAATTCAGATCAAAACAATGAATTAATAAAATTGTTAATTAAAACTTACATGTGAATCTTTCCCTGTAGATTGAATTCACGTCCTTTGACACTAAGATGAATTCTGCATTGTGAGTGTGGTATCTGCTTGCTACAGCTAATGCCCTACCATAAGAGCAATAATACTACACATCCCTGTATCTCTCTCTCTCTGTCTATCTCTCTGTCTCTGTCTCTCTGTCTGTCTGTCTTTCTTATCTTAGACCATATCAAGACTATTGTTTACTGGAAGTCAAGCAAACATGGAAACAATTGGTATTTGACATAAATTCAGAAATGCAAAAATTAAAATATATATTTTATCAATTCTTCACATCTTGCCTTTAAGCAATATTCCTCATAATTTAAAATGAAATTAGCATGCATCGTCTTAAATGTAGTACTTAATATCCCTGTGATGAAATGTATTCAAGCCAGTTTATAGATAGATTAAGCAGTTGGGAAATGTTAATTCTATTAATATACGAAAAGCAAAATGAGAGCAACCTTTAATGAACATCATGCCACCACGATATATTATTATCGCAATGTTTATAATTCATTTATATTATCTTTAATGGTGGACCATGTGTATCCGTGGTTGTGCTTCCAGGTATAATTATTGAGATAACATACTGAATCTCTCATGATTTAGAAATACTATATAACTATATATATATATATATATATATATATATACAGTGAGAGAGAGAGAGAGAGAAAGAGAGAATACACACACACACACACATATATATATATATATACCTATAAGGTATTACGTGCGCATATTGATGAGTAGTTCGTACGTTCGATTTCCGATCACGTTGTTTCTGATTCAGTCACGACTTTTGGGATTTATAGCTAGTGTCTCCTATATCAGCGTCGACCAAATTATTGATAAACTTTCGGTGAAGGGAAACCGAAAGAAGACTGTCATATACATGAGTGTAATTGTGTAAATATATACACACAGAAACATATATACCTATAGATATGTGTGTGTGTATGTGTATGTATGTGTATGTGTATGTATGTGTGTGCTTGTATGCGTGTGTGTGTCGTGGGGGGAGTGCTAAATATTCTAACTTAGTGAGAGTAAAAATTTCCTGAAATGGACCGTGGTTTATCTTATGATGATGATGGCCCGAAGGTTGGCCCGTAAGTTGGATATATTTCGGAAAAGAAATTATATGATTTCACGAAATAGGAACAATTCTATTTATGTGTTTCAGGAAATAAAACTTCTGTATTTCTGTAGATACAAACCTTATTACTGTTAACTTTCTTGATGTAACGTTAAGACCAGGCAAAACTAGTTTCAGACCATATTACAAAATAAATGATAAGTTAGTATATATACATAGACAATCGAATCACCCACCTTGTAAATTGAAGAACTTGACATTTTACACCGTAAGAATAGGAATACGACACAGAATATTTCATCGTACATCCCAGTACAACCCATGGTACAACCTAGCAGTAACAACTTATATGGCTAGAGATTTTCTTACTTTAATAGACCACCAGCGCAGAAGAAAAGAAGAATATTGAATATGAACTGTGTTACGTTAATTATTCAGCTTGTAAAATCTAGGGTGTTATATCAGAGGTTATAATGCCGAGACGTTGAATAGAAGAGAGATGCAAACCGCTAGCCAACATGGATCACGCAACTGTAGAATTCATGAGAACTTTGCACCAGAAGGTGGCTGCCTGGCAAAGACGATAGTAAGCATTGCAAAGGTTGAAAAAAACAGTAATGATCAACCTAAAACATATATTGAGGCAACGGAAACTACACTGAAAAGCAGTTATTACGAGCATAAATTTTCATTTGTCATCCCCGAAATAAACGGTGCCACGGTTTTGTCGAAGTTTATATTGTTCTTGCGTGAAACAAGTTCTGAAGAAATGAACATTACCTGGTTTATAGTCGATAATGCATAACCATAAAGGAATGGGAAGTTCAAATCAGAGATGCGATGTGACTACTGTATGAGTGAAAATTTGAGAATTATGAATCGATGCATCAATAGCTTGAAGAAAAGAAATGAGCTATTAACGCCTTCCTTGAACGCGGCTAAGACGAGTCTCCTTCGATTGCGTTCTGGTTCTAAGAAAAAAAGTTTGTTTTAAGAAATGATTGATCAATAGGTTTTATTGATATATGTTTTTGTATGTGTGGGTGCGTGTCTATATTTCAATATGTGAGCATATTTATATAAGCGTTTATGTATATGTATTTTTAGAACGTATATATGTATACATGAATATATAATGCTGTGTATAAATGTGTGTATATGCGTGCATATATGTGTATATGTATGCATTTGCAGAGATGCATGCAAAATGAACACCCCCATAAATTCTCGTTGTTTTTAAAAGTATTATTTAATAGTATTTCTTAAAAGTGTTATTTGAGAACATTGCTTAAACTACAAAGCGACATCATGACTTCCATTGTGTGGAGTTAATGACGGTTATAAGAATATTACCATGAGAATGATAAAATAAATCAAAAGTGTGAGCTTGAAGACACTGTTTGTGCACGTGTCGTTGACAAATGTTGTTAAACATACGAACATAAGGATAAGCATTTGCTTCAAATTTTCATTTTATGTTTTCAAAGATATTCAGACAGTTGATGTTAAAAGAAATATGTTGTATATCAAAGAGACACAATGTTATAAATTGTAATACAAGACCAACCACACCTTGATTAGAATTTATTCATTCCTCATTTATTATAACGATTGGATCTATTATAATGTTAACAGACACATACGAAACTAATAACATATGTATAGCCGCTCGTACAGATATACGTGTTCATGCCAATACATCCACACACACCC
>JAOPUL010003754.1:14721835-14735867 GCA_027564515.1 Octopus rubescens | reverse complement strand
ATACCAGCCTGTATATTGCACCATGAAACTTGAAATAGCTTATATATAACCCCAATATTCATTAAATATGTATCTCTCACTGGACTGAGCACTTTTTTGCTAATCCGATCAACAAGTGAGCAATACACCACACACATGTATTTATATATAATAAAAACTTTGAGCTCTTCATCCCATATTTAAAAGAACTGGATCAGCAATATTTCTGTACAATCAGGCAATTTATTGTTTGATACTCAACAGTCATGAAGTCAGGATAGATATTTGTCAGTTAATTCTACACAGCATAAACAGTATGATTATCTTTAACTCTCTCTAAAGACAGCAGGACTGTTGTAAACACAGAGTAGTATTAGTATTTCTTTAGCAGCAGCAGCAGGAATAAATTACATAAAAATAATATCTAGCAGTAGTAGTGCCACACCATCTTCACCCTTTGACCAAAAAAGATTTTTGTTTTGGTAACCAAAATGGACCCAGTTAGTTAGGTATGACCTTAGGAAGTTAAGATTACAACCAAGCTTTGCACAAAACCGATAGGCCTGGAGAAGAGCCATTAGATAAAACCCACGCTTGCATGGAAACGGATGTTAAACGAGGAAGAAGAAACCAACCTGAAACTGCTCGTATTTAAATGAAAAAATAAACAACCTCTTAGCTGTGGGGTCTATTATACTCCATCTCTAGATTTTCTACAAAGGACTGAACCCAGATCCCTGTGGTTGGGAAGTGAACTTCATAATCATACAACCATGTCTGCAATTATGCCAGCAACCTTAATGTTGTTCGTAAAACAACTCAGAGTACAACAGACTAAACATTACATTAAACAATGGCAGCAGTCTCCTCTGTCAAACATCCATTTCTTAATGAGAAGATCCCAATACCTAGGAATACTAACCTCTACAAAAGAAAGAAAAGCTCAACATGCATGTGTGTGTGTGTATTGTTGCTCACTTCCCAGAGGTAAAAATAGGTTTGCATAGAGCCAACAATCCTACCTAGAAAAAAGCAAAGTTACAGAAGCATCAATGACAATCCAAAACCAACAAAGACCTGGGAGAAGCCCTTCCTTCAGGGAAACATGACAGTGTAACAAAATCCAGAAGGAAATGCAAGTAGGGATGGATAAGCTAACCGTTAAGGAAGTAAACATCTGGCATTACATGTGAGGCCCTAGGGAGGCAGAGCTGAAAAAGAAGGGACCTAACTGGAGAGAAGCAGAAAAGATAGCACAGAATTGAGAAATTGTCAATGGCCTTATATTACAGAGAGAGTGAAAGGTTTAAGTAAATAGTAAAGCACAGCAAATTGCCAAAGGTCTCAGTCACTTATCATCGCCTCCGTGAGACTAAACATCCAAAGATCATACTTCACCACCTCGTCCCATGTCTTCCTGGGTCTACCTCTTTCACAGGTTTCCTCCACAGTTAGAGATCGGCACTTCTTTATAAATCACATGGACATATCAGCACACTAATCTGACGCCTCTTATACCCAATTTTTCTCTTAAGATGCTTATACACTGTCGTACATACACACTGATATTGCACATCCAGCGAAGCATACTAACTTCATTTCTTTCAAGCCTTCACATGTGCTCTGCAGTCATGGCCCATG
This sequence comes from Octopus rubescens, assembly GCA_027564515.1. NCBI lineage: Eukaryota > Metazoa > Mollusca > Cephalopoda > Octopoda > Octopodidae > Octopus > Octopus rubescens. Next base: position 14,734,247 of record JAOPUL010003754.1, on the reverse strand, counting down.
TTTCACTGCCATGTATGGATGTATGTACACAGGTGACATACAATCTGCCTTTCACTCTGAGGGAGAGACCCTTTGTTACCAGCTCTCTGAACTGTGTCCAGCCCATTCTTATTCTAGCAGCTATGCTCTCAGAGAATCCACCTCCACTGCTGACTTGGTCACCTAGATAACAGAAGCTATCTACTACTTCTAAGTATCCTACCGGACATTTGACAAAGTCTATTTTCTGTACATTTCTAGTGTTTAATGTACCTGCACATCTGCCACACACAAAAACTACTTTCTTTGTTAACCTTCCTTTGATACTGCTGCACCTCTTATGTGTCCATAGCTTGCACTGGGTACACCTTATGGAGTTTCTACCTATACCTTTTCTATATATTGAGTAGGGCCATTTCCCTGAAGGGATTTGTGATTTGTTTGTTTTCCTACTTATTAAGACTTTGGTCTTTGCTAAATTAACTCTAAGGCCCTTAGGCTTTCTGATTTAGACAAGGACAGCTGATTACACTGAGACCAGAACCTGACTGGTACTCTATTTTATTGATCTGAATGAAGTTGATTTTGCTGGGATTTGAACTCGGAACGTAAAGAGCTAGAATAAATACTGCAAGGCATTTTCTCTGGCGCTCTACTGATTCTACAAGTTTGCCATTCCCTACCTTCTTTAGAATTTCTTCTGATTATTCTAACCAGAGTCTCAACAACTGAAAATATGGCTATCATAAACAGTTAAGAAATAGAAAACCTTTTATCTTGGAAAGTATTTCACATTGATTAACAATCTCATATATATTTGATCACACTTTAAGTGGTTGGAACATGGTGCAGTCCTCTGACTTATCAGGTTCTGTTAAACTGCCAAATCCATGCCAGCATGGAAGACAGACATTAAACAATGATGATGATGATGATGATAATGATGAAAAGTAGAGGAAAAACAAAGAATAAGAACCTTTGTTGGTGGATTGAATTATCACAGTTTATGACAGCCAACATATATGCCTGATAAAGACAGCCAAACTACAAATAATCTTATATCTGGATATTTTCTTCAGGAATTGTGCCATTCTGGTAGAACTCAATTATGGCATATCAGATCTAAGGAATCACCGTTTCTTTAGAAGATGTTAAAGAAAACTTATGAATGCATCTCATGTTTGGAACTGAATCCACAATTCTATACGATGTTTACACATGCCAGAGAATTACCATCACCACACCATCATTGTTTTAACATCCAGTTTTGTATGCCTGCATGACTCAGACACAATCCAGTGAGGTAGGTTTTCCATGGTTCGATACCTTCCTGTCCCCTGTAAGATATTTCTCCTTGGCTGAACATGTTTTCACAAAAAGATTGGAAATGAACAACACTGCTTGTATGATGGTGACGTTTGTTTACAACCATCATGTGATGTGAAGACAAGGACACACACACAACTCACAAGGCTTTGGTCAGCCCAGAGTTATAGTAGAAGATACACGCCCACGGTACCACACAGTGGGACTGAACCTGAAACTGCATGGTTTGGAAGCAAACGTCAAACCAAAATGAAATATACAAGCATGAAGTAGGTCTCCAACCCAGGAAGTTATTCCAACCAAGAACTGACTGTGACAACTCATTAAACCCAGGAAAACATGGAAAGCATATGCAATACACACACACACACATACACATGTACACCATTGATTTTCCAGCAGCAGATGGATAGATTACAAGGAGGAACTTGAAATTCTTGAGGCCACCAGTCTAGTTCACTATGTGACCACAAGGTGGTGCTGTGTACCATGTGTTTAAATGTTTTAGTTACACTGCCCGTTAGTGACAATACCAACAGTTTCAGAGTCCTCTGCTTATTTAAAGTTCCTCTTAGCAATGACAATAGATAAAAGAACAGTGAGTGTTGGTGGCAGCATTCAACATAAACACCAGTCTATAACAATCCAAGCAGAACTATTGAAAAAAAGAAGGAAGGTAGGACAGTAGTGTTTCAGTACGTAAATTGTGAGATATTTAAGGTTTCCAACTGTGATATTAAGAAGGAAAGGGACAGAATAGTTAAGTGTTATTACGTGACCAAGGATGATCTAGCAAAACATTTAATCCATCAAGGTTTTGGAATCAAGAACACCAGAAAAATCAATGGTGTACTTGTATAATAAGGAACACGCATGGCTACGGGTCCCATCATATATAAAATAAAAGCAATACAACTTACAGCCTCACAAGTTCTTCTTCATTCTCCTCCATAGTTTTCACATCAATCGGTGCAAGCTGCACTATTGGTTCAAAATGTATCTCGGGGCTTTCAACAACATCCTCAGCATTATTCTCGATGGTTTTCACCTGAAATCACAATCAATTCTTTGAAATTAATTTCAAATAATAACAATAATAATGGCTTCCTTCTGATTCACTCATTCGGTTTTAGAGAAGAAATTTAACTAATGTTTTAACATCGTCCAATTATCCTAATCTTTCAACATAGGAGCACACGATAGGTTATGGGTGATGCTTCTATTAGAGAGCTTAACGAATATAATATAACATATATTTGATCGTAATTACTGGCATTAATGTTTATATTTTGCCAATGAAAGCAAAATATAAAAAATATTGCCTGGTGTTCCAGACAACAAATGAATTCGCAAAACATTTCACCATCTTATGTCGTAATCTCACGTCCATAATAACCAAAGAATAAAAAATAATGAGAACGATAGGCTTGTTGACCAAGATTCTTTTTATAATCTTGCCAAATAATAAACACTTCCATTACCGGGATTTAGGATACATTTGCACCACATCCCTGGGAAATAAGGTTTATTATTTTTATGTAAGTCTTAAATTATTAAAAACAGAGTTTAGAAGATTTATTTATTTTTACAATCTTTGATCGTGGTAGTGATAGAAAACAGAGAGGCATGTTTGAAAGAAAGACGGAAAGAGAAAGGAGGGGTGAGGATTCGTGTGCGTGAGTTTTTAAAATAGTAAACCAATGACTTACCAATATGGAAACCACGCTAGAAGTGGCGAGAGGGGGGAGGGAGGGAGTGGACAACCCCACCCCCCAAATACCATTAACAAAAAAAAAAACACTGGGGAAAGGAAAAGTTCGTTTGTAGTAAATGGTGGATAATGTTAAGGGAGAAAGATCTACGAGAGTTAATAACACACCTCGAAGTTGATTAGATTTAGAATATTTTATTTGTGGATGTAAACGATAAAACATACCACCAAAAAATCAATGTTTTGTCGATGCAAATAAAAATAAATGAATGAATAATCTTTCAAATAAATGGAAACACCAAGAATGTTTCAAGTCAGCATCAAGTTTCCTTAAAGATAATTTAGTTTTTATTAGAAGAAGAAAAAAAATTGTAAATTTCATAACCAAAGAATGAGAAACGAAATAACTAAATGAGTCTGAGAAACTTTGTAAGAATGAAAGAATTTCAGTTTAATAAAAAATAAGTGGCAATAATAAAGAATTATTAACAGCACCATCATACTGACTGGCCGTATATTTATTTGTGTGTGTGTGTGTAAATTAAACTATTTATATTATATAGACAACACAAATTAGGCGCCTCTCAGAATTCAGCACAAGACATAAGTCACTCTTTGAGTGTGAAGAAATAAGTCAACAGTAAAATGTGTTCTACGAATGATTAGGCATTCTATTTTAGCAATAAATACAATTCAATAACACTTGGTTGAGCTGTGGAGATATTAAACTAGAATATAAATTGGTGCAAACTCGTTTTTACAACAGCAAAGTTTGAAATTATGGTAAAGCTTCATCCATTCTTCTTCTGGAGAGGGCTTCAAGAACGGGGTGGTTTTTCAGAGTCAGAGATTTGAAAATTAAACAATAACGTGATAATTTGTAAGCCATATTAAATGGTAAAACTAGTTTAAAGGAGAACAGACATAACGATAGGAGAATATATATTTCTTGTAGAATTATTAACAATTAAAGATAACTTAAAACTCTAACCCCCACCACGTTATTCTTTATATAAAAGTTTAAAACATACTATTTGTCTAGAGCAACAAGCAAGAATGCATCAAGAATATTTCTAAAACAGGAAGAATATTTGCTAAATACATGAAACTAAAAATTTACCTTGTCATCAGCCATTTTCGATGCAGATGGTTAAAGATTATAAAAGACTATCTCCTCCAGACAAAGATTCCCGCTGGTTTCAAAAGCAGGGGGAACTAACGAGTCATTTTGTAGTTTCGGAGAATTTGAGATTGTTTTGTTTTTGTTTTGTTTTTTTCATTCAATACATTGAAGTTTAATATTTATAAATTTAAACATATTATTCAAAAGATGTTTCTGCCATTAAACTGAAATATTTTGTAGTTATTTAAAATATAGAGAATACCGCTATAATAAACTAAAAAGTGTAGCTCTGTGTGTATGTCACCTTGTTGACCAACAACAACAAAAATAGTTTAACGCTTCACACGTTGGAAGGTAAAGTTTGAGCTGAACATTTATTTCATTTTTTTTCTTTTCATATTTAGTCATTTACTAGATACAAGATAAATGTATATTGTTATTGGTCTATTTCCTATGAAAACAATGTAAAATAACTTTTTTCCTTGCTATATCTTACAGAAACATCCCCGAAATAACTTTTAGACGCCACATTTTAAAAGAAACATCTTTAAAAATTTATTCTTTTAAAAATGAACTTTTTTCATAAAACAAAAAATTAGATACATTTTAATAGAAATGTCTGTATTTTTTATCATGATTGAAACATCGTTTATTCTAGCTTTTATCACAATTACGACTGAGGCGTTTGAAGTTTATATTTTGTCATGTTTCATTTCTTTTACGGTTTTAAATTCAAATTTTGTCTTTTGACTGCGCTTCTTCACTTTTATGATTTTAAATTCAAATTTCCCTTACAATACGGTTTTATATATGTATTTATATCTATATCTTTGGTTAAGTTACATAGGGATTAGGGTTTCGCTTTTTTTTTTCTTCTTTTTTTTTTTTTTTGCAATTTGGTTGATCATTTTCTTCGTACTTTATTCATTTATTTACTTATTTTCGTTAATTTTTCAAAGTAAAACCGATTAATTCCTTACTTTAATGTATTTCTTGTCTTGTGTTCAGATTTCGCTATGTCGTTCCCTTTCGCTAACTCGTTACCTTTCATAAACTTGCCGGCACAAATTCCTGGATGTGTTCGACATAATAATCAATGAATGGAGTTAAAATTTTTAATTAAAATAAAAACAAAATAATCACTCAAACTTTAAAAGAAAGCGAAACCCTACCTCCTAGGGAACCCACCAACAAAATAGACATAAATACCAATATATATATATATATACATTGAACATACCTACACGTGTGGGCCCCCACCCCCTCCGTTATGCTCATCTGTTGGACCCTAGTAAAAAAAAAAACTTGAATTTAGGACCGTAATAGCGAGGATACTCATGGTTTTTTTTTCGTTTTTTATTATTTTGTGTGTACGTGTTGAGTTTATTAGACACAACCGGAAATCGCCTTGGCCTCTGTTCGGTTAGATCTATGATCAAAACCGTTCCAGTTGTGACCGTCTTGTCTTTTATATATATACATATACATACACACACACACATATATATTTATATATATATATTAGAGACTACATTGTCGAATGTGCCTTTTATTTAAGAGGATCGGGGAATAATTGCTATTTGCTTGTTACTTCTTTCAAGTCGGTCTTTCACGTTGCTACCTTGTTAGTTCGGAAATATTTATTTGCCGGGATCTGAATTCTTTAATATTAACAAACACAACACCTTAGTTAATTTAATGAGTGATGATGTTTTAATTTTTGTTGTTAATAGTTATAGGAATAAACCTCTGGATTTGAAATAGTTTTTGTTCTGCCGCGTCATCGGTTTTACAAATCCAATATATTATGTAGTTGGTTACATGGCCATGTGTGTTTAGTAGAGACTACACGATGAACTAGATTCACAGTAAATACATTATTTTCCGGGATCAGTTATTTATTACATATAATTCCCTGACTTTTATTTATTGATTTCATTGTCGATTTTGATAGTAATATATTAATCTATAGGCCTTGTGCCTATACGAGAAAGGATTATCAATCTACATTATTTGGGTAAGCTTGAAGTATCGGGCCTAACTAATTTGCCTCATTCCGACTTTGTTTCCTCATAACTTTTTGAATAATGCATATTTTTTAAAACGACATTTTTACAATTATGTTGGTAAAATTTAGACGAAAGTTTTTTTAAAAGAATTTCTGGTCGTTTTTCCTTTTGTCTCGATTTCTTTACCACCAACTTTCATAAATTTAGCATTTTTCACCTTTTTAATTTTTGTTTTACAGATTTATATCTGAATCATCAATATTACGTATTGTACATTCTTGAAAACGTATTTTTGTAGAATGTCATTTTAAAAGGTGCGTTTTAAAGAGCGTTATGGGGAAAGCAAATCATTAGGAGGAGGAAAAAAAGGATCAGAAACTCCTTTAAAATTCCCTTTTTTTTTTTAATGTTACTCTCCAAAACATATCTCTAAAATCTAATTTAAAATATGTATATTTCAGAAGGTTATACGGAAACAAATTCGAGGGGGGCATCAATCTGTAGTTAGACAGGACCTGCAACCTGTGGCAGATAACAGCCAAATTTCCCTCAAATCACTTGTTACGTCTTGGAAAATGACACATTCGATAGAGTGGCGTCTGAAGTAGATTTTGGTTGGGAAGAAGTTGCGTTGTTTCTCGTTGGAAAAGCTTTTGATCATATTAAGTCTGCTCGATCGAAGCTGACTTGGAACTAAACAATAAACGTCGAGAGGCGGTGAACAAAATGTAGTTCCAGAAATAGAGTTAATATTTCATTTAATGGAAAAATAGTAAAGTTATTGTGAAAGGTTTTGGAAAATGCATTGCGGTATTTAGCTTTGATCCTTTTTACATCTTAAGTTCAACTTTTCCGTCCGTTCTCGTCAAATTTGTCTTTCATCTTTCCGGGGTCCTGGTTATGTTGAGTAAGTTACTAAGGTATAAATCTAGGAATAAGACACTCGATAATAAGTAGCGAGTAAATCGAACGAAATGTAGTGTAAATAGTAATTGTCAATGGGACCCACATGACTTATTAGGAACCGGACCTTGGCATATTTGAATTAAGTCACAGTCTGTTTGTGTTGAGGAAATGAATGAAGAGAAATTTGCCCAGTTCCACAGGGAAACTCGGAAACCTGAGAAGAGTTCCCAATGGAGCCATGACAAAAATAAGGTTGAAAATAACCAGGAAGTTAAGAAGTTATCTGTGTGACTACACAGTTCTGGATTTGATCCTCCTAATATGCGACACTAAACAGCCACCACGGTCCCATGTTGAACAATAGAATTTCGGGGAGCCTATCTCTCTCACACTCCTCCAAGGATATAAACATCGCTCAAACCTCTCTCTCCCCCGACAAAAAAAAAAAAAAAAATCCCTATAGATAGTTGTTCTACATAGAGTTACAGACACTCCTTTGCCATTCTCGCCATCATAAATTCTGTGGAGCTGGTTTAAAGTATTGGGAACCAGCAACGAACAATGATATTGTTTGCAAATGGCCATATAATTCCGTAACCTTTTACTTTTTTATTTCCTTTCATTTCATTTTTCGTATTCCTATAATTCAAACAAGTATTAATCTTTTTTTAAAAAAAGCGTTTTTTTTTTTAAATCTTTCAATTTTGTAAAAAATTTCTTTCTTCCTCCGTCTTTTTCCGTTTCATTGTTCTTTTCTTTCCAGAACTAAGTTTTAAACATAAGATATTACGATTCAGTTTTATTTTCTTTCAATTCTTTCCTTCTACTCTTCTGTCTGTAGCAAAATGAAAGCGTTATAAAATATGAAGTTTACGAAAATGAAAGTATTTCCTCTTGGCCTACTTCTACCTTTTCTCATTTTCATTTTTTACTGAAAATCCCTAGAAACAGCAGTCAACTCTTTAAACATACCTCTTCTTTCGTGACGAGGCGAAAAATGAGGACATTTGTGAACATGTGTGTATATGTGTATATATATATATATATATGTGTGTGTCACCTAATGAAATGCAGTCATTACAATATATATTTTATTCAAAACAGTTTGATCTGCACTTGTGATTACTCGGAGTTTTGCAGAACGCTATAGATGCGTCTGTCTCTTTCAGATCTTAGGATGCAGTGAGGACAAGATGGTCACCAGTCACGTGGTATGGTGGGGTAATGTAAGGGTGTTAATAGTCGAAGGGTGGGGTTGTCGTTATTTTTTGGGTAGCTCTAGAGTGGGTGGGTGGGTGGTGCTTATCTCTATCGTTTAAGGTTGAGTGGCGCTAAAGCGGTTTGGTTGGGACGGTCATCGGCGACTTGTGGTGTAAGGCTGCATGTGTGTGTGTGTGTGTATATCAACTGATGAAATGCAGTCATTACAATATATATATATATATATAATTGGTTTTTCCATGCTGGCGTGGAGTGGATGGTTTGACAGTAACTGACAAACCAGAGGGCTGTGTCAAGTTCCAGTGTCTTCTTTGGTATGGTTTCTACAACTAAATGCCCTTCCTAATGCCAGCCACTTTAGAATGTGTACTGGGTGCTTTTTTTTCATGGCACCAGCATTGGTGAGGTTACCAAGTACCTACAAGATCTCCCTCTGCTGAGTGGGGGGGGTATCGTATTGAAGGAAGTGAGAGTGTGATAGAGGGACAAGAGTTGATGTCTTGCTGAAGAAGTGAATACATAGCTTCCCCAGCAGAGAGAGATGTGAGGTCAAGGTACAAGGGGAATAAGAGAGGGAGGGAGAGAATAGGGAAAGACATACAGAAAAGATGGGTGGGTAGGAAAGTGAGGTGGAGTGAAAGGAGTGTGACAGTGAATATCAGTTTGGCGGGGAGGGGAAATAAAGGAAACGACAGTGGGTCCGAGAAGAGGTGTTAAGAGAGAGTTGTGGTGGGGTGGGAATAAAATGGCGGAGTTGTGTGTTTTAGAAGTTTGATTGCCAACCACTTGGTTTTGGGTTCAGTCCTACTGTGTGGCTCCTTGGGCAAGAGTTTTCTGCTATATCCCCAGGTTGACCAAAACCTTGTGCATGGTTTTGGATGACAGAAACTGAAAGAAGCCCATTGTGTGTAAATATAGACTCCCTCAAATGTCTGGGGAGATCCTTAGAAGTAGTAGATAGCTTCCATGGAGAAACATTACCTTGTTTGGAAACAGATGAGGGCTGACGACTGGAAGGGCAACTGGCCATGGATAATCTGCCTCAATAAATTCCATCCAAGTCATGCAAGCATGGAAAAGTGAATGTTATATATAATCATTATCACTTTTCCATACTTGCGTCAGACAGAATTCATTGAGGCAAGTTTTCTACAGGATTTTCTGTTGCCAACCTTCACCTGTTTTCAAGTAAGATTGGAAACAAAGGACCCCACTTGTGTGACAGTGGTGCTTGTTTACAGCTTTTGCATGATGTCAAGAAAGAAGACACGAATGAGCAGACACAATTGAAAGGGGTGGCAGGTGGTTTCATGCCAGGTGGCAGGTGGTTTCATGCCAGGTGTTGAGGGGTTAAAGTATGATAAAGAGACACACTCAAGTGTCTTGCTATAGATGAGATATATGGCTACCCTGCATTACAGAAGGGTGGATGGGAGTAGCTGGAAAGAAGATAAAGATCATCATCATTTAACATCTGTTTTCCATGCTGGCATGGGTTGGATGGCTTGACGGGCTGCACCGGGTTCCATTGTCTGCTTTGGAATGGTTTCTACAGCTGGATGCCCTTCTTAACACCAACCACTTTACAGAGTGTACTGGGTGCTTTTTATGTGGCACCTTGGTTTTAGGATCTCAATTCTGTCGTGCTGGTTGGGTCTTCTCAAGTACAGCAATGCACCACATATCTTGATCCTCTGTCACCTCCTTCGTAAGATCTGCCTTCAATACTTTGTTCTATGTCTCCTGAGTCTCTCCCTTCCAAGTGATTGGCACTTGTTTATGCAACTGTCATCATCTATCTGCATCACGTGACCAAACCAGCCCGGTCTCCTCTCTTGCACACTGCATATAATCCCTCTTATGCCTAACTTTTCTCTAAATACACTAATGTTCTGTTGCGCATGTACACTAACATTGCACATCCAGCGAAGCATACCATGTCACATTGCAGTTCGTACACATGCATCATACAATCTTCTTTTCACTATTCTAGCAATTACACTTTCTGTACAACTTCCTCCACTGCTAATTAAGTCAGCTCGTTAGCAGAAATTAATTATCTATAACTTCCAGAGAGCCTCTGGGACACTTGAGGAAATCAGTTTCCCATGTATCTGTGGTCTTTATGGCTCCTGTTTCATCTTCCAAATACAAACACTACTTCCTCTATTAACCTTCCTACTATTCCACTGCGCCCCTTGTGTGTCCATAGCTTGCACTTGGTACACTGAATGGAATTTCTGCCTATACCCTTCCTACATATACCTAATAGGGAAGGGTCCTGTTTGATTTCTTGCTTACTAGGACCTTGGTCTTTGCTAAGTTACCTTTAAGACCCTTTGTTTCCAGGTTCTGTTTCCATACCTGGAATTTCTTTTTTAATTCTATTACAGATTTTGCTAGATCATCCACATCTAGTAGTTCCCATGGCTTAGAGTGGAAATCACTTACCTAAGGTACCGTGCAATGTGCCGAACTTTTATATTCTTCTCTTTATGTTTTTTTTTTTTTGTTTTTGTTCATCTTCATTATCTTTCTTTCTTTTCAGAATTGGAAAACAAATTACTAAAAAGACTAAAGAAATTACGCTGTGATTTCTATATTGATTCCACGATGGAGGTTAGTGTGGAAAATGAAGCCAATAACTCTGCAATCTGTAGTGTTGAAAGTTCAGTGGGAAATCTCCATGACAGTTCTTTAACAACTGAAACTGCTGTGGAACATAAGAAAAATGGTGACAAATTGGCAGCAGGTGAAGAAAAATCAATACACACTCAAGATTTCATAAGAATAAAATTTGCAAACTGTCCTGATGTTACAATGACCAATGAGGAATCAAAACCTACAAAAGGTTCCAAAGGTGACCAAAATGTAAATTCTAAGAAGATTTCTTTGATTCAGGATGAATATTCCTACATCAAAAGAGATGAGTTCACATCGGAAATTTTCAAAATAGAAATCCAGAATTTACCAAGATTTGGTTTCTCTGTAAGTCTGGTTTTCCTTTATTTTTTGATCTTTTATGATTTTTCAGTCATTATACTGTGGCCATGCTGGGGCACCAGCTGTAATAATTTTTAGTCAAATGAATTACCTGCAGATTTTTTTTTTTTTTTAAGCCTGGTATTCTATTAGTCTCTTTTGCTGAACCACTAAGTTACAGGGACTTAAGCACACCAATATTGACGGTCAAGCAGTGAGGAGGAGGAGGAGGAGCAAACACAGACAATGATTTGTATAGACATGACTGTCCAGTTAGGAGAGGCGTGCTTCTCTGTGCGGTCTTGGGTTCATTCTTACTGCATGGCACCTTGGGCCAGTCAATACTTTGTGAATGTGTGTGTATGTATCTTTATTTCTGTGTTTGTTCCTCCACCTCTTGACAACCAGTATTGGTTTGTTTACGTCCCCATAACCTTGTGGTTCAACAAAAAGAAACAGATAGAATAAGTACCAGGCTGTAATGGGGTCAATTCGTTTGATTAAAACCCTTCAAAGCAGTGTGCCCCAGCATGGCCTCAATCCAATGACTGAAACAAATGAGATAAAAATCTGTATTTTCTCTTTCTTGCTAAGATTTTTTGCTGCTCTGGAATAAGAAGTGTAACTGCTTTGTAGATTGTCAGTTACCATCATTGTCATCATCATCATCATCATCATCATCAATAACCATTTTCCTCCTTACAATGGATCGAACATATTTCTATAACAAAGTATCTCTTGTCATCTTATGAGTCCATCTCTCTGGTCTAAAGTCTAAAGTCGTAACTGGTAATAATAATAATTGTCACCTTGTTAGTCCAATCCCTTTTCTTTACCCTACTGTTAGCAAACTATGTCTTTTAGTCTACTAACAATTATCTCTTATTTGATTACTTGTCCTTATTTGGTGTTCATAGGTTACATACATCATCATGCTTTAACATCCGTGTTTTCCATGCTGGCTTGGGTTGGACTACAATTGTCTGTATTTAATTACATGCACTTAGTGGGGGGGGGGTATCTCTGCTTAATTATGTGCAGGCAAGGATAGGGATAGGATTTTCATAGCTCCACGAAGCAAAGCCACTAAATCCTCTTTGGAGTAGCCAGGCACGTGTGTGTTTGTGTGTGTGTGTGTGTGTATGGGTGTCCTTT
>JAOPUL010003754.1:14710550-14721401 GCA_027564515.1 Octopus rubescens | reverse complement strand
CCCGGCTTAATTATGTGCAGGCAAGGAGAGGGATAGGATTTTCATAGCTCCACGCAGCAAAGCCACTATATCCTCTTTGGAGTAGCCAGGCACGTGTGTGTGTGTGTGTGTGTGTGTGTGTATGGGTGTCCTTTCCTTGACATTGAATAATAGGCATAAATGAGTGTCATTTTCACAGAAGCAATGTTGTTCATTTCTGTTCTTCCTTGGAAATATATCTAGCCAAAGGGCAATATTGTCTTGCTTTGAAACAGGTGAGGGTTAGTGACAGGAAAAGCATCTGGTCATTGAAAATCTGTCTTAGCAAATCCCACCTGACTCATGCAAGCATGGAAAAGTGGGTTGTGGTGATGATGATGATGTTGTGTCAGGTCCTTTATACAATTATTTTTTTCAATTTTTATTTATCTTTATTGTTTTTTTTTGTTTTCTTCTTCTCATCAGGAACTGAAAAAGAAGCTTGTTGGCCTTGATCTGAATCCAATTAAAGTGAAAGGTTTCCCACACAAAGGTTTTGCTTTTGTCACATTTAGGTAAGATGTTTTCTCTGTCGTTTTTTCTTTTTCATCTTCATTGATTTCTCATTTGCAGAATAATATTGTCCTTTTACCTTGTATCAACCCCCACTCTACCCATACCCACTCACACAGAGCGTGTGTGTTTTGCTGTTTATGTTGAATTTTTGTATCACTTGTTTCAGTGATTAGATTGCAGCCATACTGGAGCACTGTCTTGAAGAGTTTAATCCAACAAATCATCCTTATTTTTAAGTCTGGTACTTTTTCTATCAATATCTTTTGCCAAACTGCTAAGTTATGGAGATGTAAACAAACCAGCACCAGTTGTCAAGAATTTGATAAAATAATTTTGTCATCATTCAGCTGAGGCTTGGAACAAATTAACATGAAATTTTTAAGTAAGATTTTAATTTGGATCACTTTAAAGCAGGAAGGTGTGGGTTGCTGTCAGAAGCGTTAACAGGAAATAACCATTAAGTTGTGACATCATCTTTATCTTTTAAACATCCATCTTCTATACTGGAATGGGTTGGAGCATTGAACAGTATCTGACAGGTCTGGGGACTGCATTGCCTGGGGTGTCTGCTTTGATAGGATTTATAAGGTTAGATGCTGTTCTTATTGCCAACCACTGGGTACTTTTTTCATGGCATCAGTACTCGTAAGATGACCATGCAGCTTGTAAGAGATTAAGATCCCCTTCAATTGGGTTTGAAGAAGGTAGTTTTATGCTTGGAGATGAGCAGTTAAAAGTATAAAGGAAGAGACGAGTAGAGTTGATATAATTATAAATAAATCTAGCATGAACTGAGTAAAGCGCATGGAATTGGTCTACTACCGAACTGACCATAATGGTTTTGTGTGTCCATGGAAAGGGAAAAATATGGGAGTCTGATGTGACTTGGTAGTGAAACATGAGGGTCTGAGAAGAGAAAAGAGTGTCGGGTGTGGTCTTATGTGTGTAGTGTTGATTGATGTCTGAGACTGACAGGTAGCAAATTGCAAAAGTGGTTTGGTATAAATATATGTTGACAAAGACAGACAGATGTGCTGTTATAAAAAGAAGTTTATAAAAGATATAATCTGAATAAAAAATGTGTTGTGAATTGTAAATGGATGTAGCCAGTGCTGATGTAAAACAAGGAAGTTTATTGTAAAGGGTACGTTTTGAGAACATCAGGGTTCACAGATAAGAATGATACAAGATCAAAATAAACAAATTCCACTTTTGAATATGATGCAGTTGATAATTCTTTTTCTTTTTTGATAGGAATGAAGAAGCACGTGAGAAAGCTTTGACAATTTTGAATCAACTCATTTGGAAAACACATGAAATCACTGCCAAGGTAGGTTTACTTTGCTTTTATTTGTTTTGAGACCAAGATACACTTGGCCATTGAGAATCGAATGTTTGGCTTGGTGCTGACAAAATTAGCTGCTGTGACAAACCATCTGTTGCCTGGGTATCTTCTACTCTGTCACTTCAACCACCCACATTCTGTGTTAAATTAAATCAAGCAGCTTTACAGACTCCTTTGACATCTCCAGTAATGTCCTTAGCATTGTCAGGTTCTTTATCAGACTATTTGCTTGTTGGTGTCTGAGTAAATTATGAATTGCCTCGTGTCTCATCATAACAACATTGTCATTGTTTTAACATTCAGCTTTTTCATGCTTGTCCTCATACTTTACAGAGGAAGTTAAAATTCTACGCTTTTTCTTTTATCATAGGTAGGTTGGTAGATGTGTGTGTGTGTATTATACATGTATATTATCATCATCATCATCACTTTACATCTACTTTCCATGCTGACATGGGTTGGACAGAATCTAATGGGTTAGAGGGGACACACCCCACTTTACCTTGTGGGTGTGTCCTGACACATCTCTACCACCATTTCTCTGCCTTGTTATCTTTCTCTCTTTCCCAACTGGGGTAGCCGTGTATCTCCTCTCCAGCAAGACACCTATTTCTATTCCTCTATTATACTTTTTAACCTCTCATCACCTGGCACAAAGTCACCTCCCTCAGTACCACTCTCCCTCCCGGTCAAGAGGTTTTTATCTTGCAAGTTATTTGGTAACTCTGTCAGTTGCTGGTGCTATGTAAAAAGCACCCAATGCACTTTTGGTGTTAGGAAGGGCCTCTGGCTGTAGAAACCAAGCAAAAGCAGACAATACAGCTTGGCACAGTCTTCTGATTTGCCAGATCTTGTCAAACCATCAAACTTATGCCAACATGGAAGGAAGACATTATTTGATGATACTGGATGCTTTTTTTTGTGACACCAGCACCAGTGACGTTACTTTGTAACTCACAAGACTAAAAAAAAAAAAATCTTTGGTTGAGAGGGAGGATAGGTGATAGGGAGGGGTTGCTACATATCTAGAAAATGGATATGTTTAATCTTTAAAGCATTATCTATTACCATTTCTTCTTTTTCAGAAATCCCATCCAACTGCTGATCCTCTGGTTTTAAAGCGAAAATCTTTTGGTGAGTTCTGATTATATTTGCTCATGTTTTTCATTATTACCCTCATAATCTAATTCTTCTTGTCATTCCATTAGTAAATTAGTTCATGTGTTACACTCTGCCCGTATGCCACTGCTCTTGCTTGGATCAAGTTATCGTATGAGTTTGTGGTAAAGGCCTATCAATCCAGAAATATAGAGAGAGCTTTTTAATTGACATTAAATGAAGTTAAAGGAAAATTTATTTTGTAATTTATTGCATGTGTGAATTGTTAGTTTGTTCATATTTTTCTATCTAACTCCTATATTGGTAGCTTCTCTTGGATAACTATAATGGATTATCATGGTTAGTTACAATTTCTGACCGCTGGCAGAATCATTAGCATGCCAGGCAAAATGCTTAGCCGTATTTCTTCCAGCTTTGCATTCTGAGTTCAAATACCATCAGAGTCAATAATATAAGGATCAGTTGAGCACTGGGGTCGATGTAATTGACTATTCCCTTCTCCCCAAAATTTCAGTCTTGTACCTATAGTTGAAAGGATCATCACCATTATCATTGTGGTAAAGCTGCCAGAATCATTATCACATCTGGCAAAATGCTTGGCAGCAATTCTTCTCACTCTTTTCCGAGCTGAAATCTTGCCATGGTCAACTTTGTCTTTCATCCTTTCATGGTGTCACAGTGGGATTGAACCTAAAACCACATAGTTGTGAAGCAAACTTCTTAACCACACAGCCATGTCTTTTAAAAAGTTGTGATAAGATCTAACTGCCATGAAAGCATTTCTGTTCCATTCGATTTTACTCAGCTTATCCCCGTTGGTTTTACAGGATTAACCAATGATGAACCTCATGCTAAGAAGATTAAAGAATCCGAAGACTTAGTGGATGCTAATGATGAACTGACCCTTGATGAAAGGTAAGAAACAAATGTCCTCTTTCAAATCACCTGGAAATGCAGCTCCCTTCTGACCATAAATGATTACATTACCAAGGTTTTACACACACATGTGAAGGCACATGGCCTAGTGGTTTGGGTGTTGCACTCACGGTCACTATGTCGTGGATTCAATTCCTGGACCAAGCAGCGCATTGTTTTCTTGAGCAGAACACTTCATTTCATGTTGCTCTGCTATAATTTCAACATCTGATGTGTGGCACATGAAGTATTGACAGGGAAACAACTGCTTCATCGGTTCGAATAGCAGTGACCTAGCATCGCTGAGGATGGAGTTGGCTTCTCTGAAACCCGGGTACGATGCATCACGACGCTACTTCGACTGATGGGGACGGTTACGTCCCCTGTCAATACAATATCAGACTATAATTTAACAAGCTGGGAGATTTTATCTCCTATTTCTATAGACACACAAATACAATAGATTTTTGAACCAGCTTGAATGTGTGAGGGTCTAAACAGTTAATAGCTGTTAGTCTACCCATATTGATGGTTTGTTTTTAGTGGTGAAGGCTTATGTAGAACCAGCCACATTTTTCAGAAATGCTGAGAGGAGAATGTTGGCTCAGATGTTTACCACAAACTCAATGAACAACATACCTTAGGCTTTTTTTAAAATTTTTTTTATTAGAGTTCTCAATTTCCTGAGTCAGTTGCCTTCACCAAGGTTTTGAGTCCAGCCCACTTTCATAGACTGAATGTGAACCTGGGCACCAAACCGGAAATTTCTAAGTCTTTGCAAATTCATATCTTGTGAAATTGGGTGACTGTTGGCTCTCCTGACTTCATCCACCCTTTGATGGGTTTTGTTTTTCATTCCACTAGGTGTCCAAAACCCACTCTACTCATCAAGCAGGCTTGCTGGTGTTGCCAGTTTAGTCACCAATGCCCCAACTATACAACATGTTGGACTGGGTTACACGTTACCAGTATCACTCCAAAGCACTCTACATACAATGTATATCTGAAATTATTAAAGGAAAGACTTAGTATTTGTCTGCTATCTTATTTTACCAACCATGAAAAGATAAATGGCAAAGTCATCGTTAACGGAATTTCAGTTCAGGACATAAAGACAGACAAAATGCCACTGGACATTCTGTCCGACATGTTAAGGATTCTACCAATTCAACTGCATTTAGAGTCTGGAGAAGTTAATGTCATCTCACTCCAATCAATTCTTCCTTAACTCATTGCATAAAAATTAAACTTGCAGGTTTACCCCATGAAACCAATCTGTGCAGCACATTTTTATTATCATTTCAGAGTCAGAAAAGCTGTGATGCCACTTTATGACTTACCATATGAAGACCAATTAAAGGTAAATAATGTTTTCTGAATCTCCTCAATGACTCCAAACCCTATAAAAAGTGCAGTTTATAACTGCCGTTTATTCTAAGCCTATGGTGGTTTCGATTTGTCATCTACAAACACATGAACACCTCACCAGAACACAACTGCAGCTCCAAGCTACAGTAATCCTTACTCTCCAAACAGCTTTAAATTCTAGATATATACCCAAACCTTTCAAGGAAGATTCAGTATTGTCATTGAAACCTACTTAATGTAATGACTAGATTTCCTTCAATGACTTCACTCTCTTGGCTCAGGCATGTCAGTATGGTTAAGAGGGTGGAACACACTGAGATTGAACTCAAAACCAAATGGTTCTGTGCAAAGTGGATTTCTTAACCACACAGTTATGTCTGCACCTACCTGTGTGTATTTAAAACAGGGGAGTTGGTCTTGTTTTCTGAACAATGATGATGAAGAGATTATTATTTGATAAAGTACATTCAAATATTAATCACATCACCATTGTTTGGAAGGGAAAGACTCAGGAAGACATGTCTATCTTTGAGAATGGGTGGTCACTACAAGAGAGGCCAAGCATAAAATAGTTGGTTACCTTTATTTTATTTTGTCTGTTGAAGCAGAATTCTCTCTGGCTCTCTTTTATTATATCATAGTTTAACCCTTTTGATACCAGGGCACTTGACCCTACTCTTGGTTCTTTGACAAACTTGTTGTTTCCAAGTGATCTAAATTAAAATCTTTCATTTCACTTCCAAACAGTTCAATAATAATAATAAAGTTAGTTTACTTAAATTTTTCATTCTTTTTAAAATGAATTGAAACAAAACGCTGTGAATTTCAACAGAAATATGGTAACAAAATGGTTGAATCTGTCTCATCTGAACCAAACTACACAAAAATCTCAATGTTTTATTGCTTCTACTCAATCACATGGAAGTTATGGTCTTCATGCTGTGACTGAATTTCTCTAACTCGAGGCTCACAGTAAAATGTTTTAGAGAAGTGTTTTAATGGATTGAGTGAACAGTTGCTATTCTATTCAGCCGTTTCTGAACACAGAAAAGGAAACTGAAAAAGAAGAAATGGTAATAGATAATCCTTTAAAGATTAAACATTTCCATTTTCTATATATGTAGCAACCCCTCCCTATCACCTATCCTCCCTCTCAACCAAAGATTTTTTTTTTTTTTTTTTTAGTCTTGTGAGTTACAAGGTGACGTCACTGGTGCTGGTGTCACAAAAAGGGTCAGAGGTTGGCACTCTGCCATTTCTATCACTGGTCTGATATTTAAAGGGAAAGGGAACAATGTTTGTGCTTTTACTAAGGGCAAAGATGTGTAATAGCTCTGCCTTGATCTGTGGGACTCGTCAGACAGGTTACTATTTCCATGGTTCTTAAATGACCAAAATCGTTGAATGGGATGCTGGTCTGTGACAGGGTTCCTCATTTACAGCTGATGGACTAGAGCAACATAAAAGAAAGGGTTTTGCTCAAGAGCACAACACACAACCTGTTCTGGGAATTTAAACCTTCATCTAATGATTGCAAATGCAACACCCTGACCCCAAGGCCTTCAGCCAAGGTGGATGAAATGGCTCCTATAATTTTTCCAGTTGTCTTTTTTTTATTTCCTTTGATTGCAGCGAAAGTTTGATGATATAAAGAATGTTATGAAACGATGGACCAAGGAACTTTATGGCAACTGCCCAGATCTCAGGAAATGGATCAACAAACAAAAGTAAATGTCTTTGTTTTTTTGGTGGGGTGAGGGGTGGGGGTTCTTTTTATCATTTAATGGTGCTGACTTGGCTGTGTGGATCAGAAATTCCCTTCACAACCACACAATTTCAAGTTCAATCCCACTGCATGGCACCTTGGGCAAGTGTCTTATACTATAGCCCTGGGCCAACCAATGCCTCATGTTGTAGATGGAAACTGAAAGAAGCCTGTTATATGTGTGTGTATGTGAGAACTTGTCTTGACATTGTGCAATAGTTGTAAATGAGTGTCACTGTCATACAAGTGGTGTAATTCATTTCCAATCTTCCATGAAAACATATCTGGTCATGGTGAAATTTTGCCTTGCTTGGAAACATATGAAGGATGATGATGATTTCTGCTGAAATACACTGCCAGTGTTTGTATATGTGTGCATATATACGTGTGTGTGTGTCATTTTAACGTCCACTTTTCCATGCTTGCATGGATCAGATGGAATTTGTTAAGGTAGATTTTCTACAGCCGGATGCCCTTCCTGTCACCAACCCTCATCTTCAGCTAAGTTAGTATCTCTCCCACTGACCAGACATGTTTTTACAGAGGACTCGAGATGGACACCACTTGTGTGACAGTGACTCACACTCACAACTATCACATAACGTCCGGTCAAGGAGACACACACACACACATATATGAATGGGTGTGTGATGATGATGATGATGATGATATATATATATATATATCATCTATAAAATGTCTTATTTTCCATTCTGTCATGGGTCGGATGATATGACAGAAGCTGGTAAACCAGAGGACTGCCCGAGCTCTACTGTCTGCTTTGGCTGGATGCCCTTCCTAATGTCAACCCCTTTACAGAATGTGCTGTGGGTTTTATTACATGGCAGGTGGCAGCGAGGTCAGCAAGTAGTTTGCAAGACAAGACCTCAACTGAGGTGGGGGTGGTGGATTTGTGCTGCCAGGGGAGGAGAGGTTAGAGTATGAGGAGAAGGACAGTGTCTTGCAGTAAAGGAGACACATGGTTTTCACCAGTTGGAAAAACAGAAGGGAGGAGGGAGGGAGAGGTG
Source organism: Octopus rubescens (assembly GCA_027564515.1). Taxonomy (NCBI): domain Eukaryota; kingdom Metazoa; phylum Mollusca; class Cephalopoda; order Octopoda; family Octopodidae; genus Octopus; species Octopus rubescens. The sequence goes on along the minus strand of JAOPUL010003754.1, from coordinate 14,713,327 downwards.
TGTTGGAGCAGACTTTCTAATTACTGGGAGGTGAATATAAGTGAAATGGTAGAGAGGATTTGAGAGGTAAGTGGATGGGAGATGGAGGTGAGGCGGGAGAGATTCGTTGGCGATTTATTTACTACAATGAATATTTCCACACTAATTTAACTATTGTCTTTTAAGGGGATGGCATCTTCAAGTAATTAACTTAAGTAATTTCATCTAATTACTGACTTCCCAGTTTATATCTTTTGAAATTCTCTTCTGAATCATTTGATTTCTTTCTCATTATACAGACAACTGCATAAAGATAGTGTTTGTGAGATTCTTGCAATACAACCGTCCGTAAGTGACCTTTTACTCTTTCTCTCATTCATACATGCATACAATTGGAACAATGAAGAGGCTGGGTGTTAGTTTGTGTCAACAAGCCTTATTTTATGTAGTAAAATTGAGAAACAAGAGTCCAGTGAACTTGCTGTGAGGATTGGGAAATCCAACGTTTCGGACAGATTGTTTCTTCAGGGGAAAAGTTGAAAGGAAAGACAATAGAGTTTTACAGCCTCTAAGTTAGAAAACCTGACTGCAATTGAGATGAGGATGTAAAACTCAGCCATCCCTCATTAATTTCTCTCCTTTCAATTTTTCGCCTGAAGAAAGAATCTGCCTGAAATGTTAGATTTTCCTCTCTTCACGGCAAATTTGCAAACTAATGAGAACACATTACAGAATTGTATATGTATATATATATCATCATCATCATCATCATCCTTTAACGTCCGTTTTTCCATGCAGGCATGGGTTAGACGGTTTTGACTGGAAATATATATATATATATATATATATTAATATTTGGCAGAAGCAACAGAGTGATTCAAAGTCTAAGAGTATTGAGCGTTGGCACTTATCAAACTTTATATATATATATATATGAATTGAAAAGCATGTGTTTGAGAAGTGAACTGCCTAATCATACAGCCATGCATGCATCTATGCTAACAACAATAACAACGATAATAATCCTTTCTACTATTGGCACAAGGCCTGAAATTTTTGGGGTGGGGATTAGTTGATTACATTGACCCCAGTGCTTGATTTTTATCTTGGTATTTTATCTTATCAACTCAAAAAAGATGATAGTCAAAGTTGACCTTGCACAATTTGAACTGAGAATGTAAAGAGCTAGAACAAACAGCACAAGGCCTTATTTCTGATGCTCTAATGATTATGCCAACCCAACATCTCGACAACAACAACTGTATAGGGATGATCTAATTCCCTAATTCTTTGTCAGTGATGAACATATTGAAGAATAGAATGAGAGAAGAAATTCTCAAGGTGGAAGTGAAGCCTAGAATCAAGAGATTTTAAAGTAAACCCTGCAAAGACAAGGTTTTAGCCAATAAGAAAGAAGTGGCCATTCTTGATATGCAGAAAAATGAATATATAGGTATTCCATATAATGTACCCAATGTAAAATATGGGTGCAGTGGGCTTGAAGGCAAGATGACAGAAGAGAAGCACTTTGTATGTAGGAGATGCACGGAAGTAGTTAGCAGTTAGAACCCAATGCAATAAACTGCCGGGTAGTAAAACATGAGCATTGATTGTGGCTGAATGAAGGCTGGAAAATAATGTTATTGTGCATGAACACCAGAGCACAAATGAGTGAAGAGAAAACTACTAAGTATGATTTAGATGTAATATGTCAGAGAGGAGATTGAGCCAGTATAAGCATGTCTTGTTTTGGGAGTTGAATAAAGAAGTGTCAAGAGATCAAAGTGATAGGAATCTATGCAGAAGTGATGAAAGCTAATATCAGGAGGCTGAATCTCATGCAGGAGATGACAAAGAACTGTAACAAGTTTTTATACAGTGCTGGATAAGAGCCATCCATTACATGCAAACATAGAAAAACAGGCATAAAATGATAATGGTGGCGGCAGCAGAGATGGTGATGATGATACGGATGATCTTATATGAGTTGGAGAGTTTTGTGAATGTAAACCCATATTATGAATTGTTAGAGGAAACAATTCTTACTGCAAAATATACTTCATAACAACAATGATTGGTTAAGTAAACAGACTGATGATTTTAAACCTTGTACAGGTTTGCTGCAAATGTTTTATTTGCTTGTCAATTCTCCTTTGTTTGTGATATTTATTTAAAGTTTATTTGACCTTTCCATGAGTTATTTAAATGTAAAAGAGAGTAAGATTTCATGAACGACATGCTGAATCGTTCATCTTATATCAACATCGGAAATGAACTACAATCAGCTAATGCTGATGTCAGTCCAGATAATAATGATGGTATGGTAGTCTTGATACTGACTGTTTGATGATATAGATAATGATTGCTATTGTTAAGCAACAGCTCTAGTTATCTCTGTTTGAGCAGACCTAATGTATGTTGATCATTGATTAACTTATTAATGGGCATCCTATATGTTCTGCATCTCAAGCTTTGCAGACATAGCATGTCTCAGTCAAATTTTGTCATATGATCATCTTTAGGCATTTATTTTCAGATTTAGGACTTAAAATATGGTGTGTCCATTTAAAAAGTAATGTGGAGTATATTGAGGGCAAATTTATCAAGTAATTTGAGCAAGTTGGGGGATTATTGCCGAAGTTCCCTCGTTGGGTTACTAGTGAAGATGATACTAAGGTTGAGGTAATAATACTTTCTACACTGGGCACGAAATTTTGAGGGAGGGGAGTAGTTGATTTTATCAATCCCAGTTCGTAACTGGTACTCACTTTATCGACCCCGGAAGGATGAAAGGCAAA
>JAOPUL010003754.1:14597241-14609656 GCA_027564515.1 Octopus rubescens | reverse complement strand
CATACATACATACATACATACATACATACATACATACATACATACATACATACATACATACATACATACATGAATGCTTAATTGCATACATGTCTGCACGCATATGCATAAGTTGATGTTATTTAGTCCTAGGTCCCCGGATCCAGGCGTTCCAACCATGATTCTGCCACCTTTCATTTCTAAACCACATTATCCAACGTGTCAGTCTTTTTACTTGTGCATTGTATCACAGTTTATGTGGTTTCGTATCTCACTGACCCCTGTACCCTTAACGTAATCTTTGGGTAGAATCAACATGATTCTGTATAATGACAAGGATGGTTCTTCCAATTACGGGTATATCCAGTCCAACTTAAATTATAGTACTATGTATCCGACAGATTCTTGTACCCTTAACGTAACATTCTAGCAGAATCAGCAACACCCTGGATTGGTCCTTTGAATTACGGGTACGTCCATCTTGATTTGTCATGTAAGTGGATGAGCATTTCAAAGACACATGTACTCTTAACATACACTTGTACCCGTTAGACAGAATCAATATAACCGTATATATGCCATAACTGGAATTTTTCAATAACAATTTGCCTACCCGGCTTCATTCTCAAGGGTCTAGTCCACCAGACCCGTTTGTTGAAGAAACCCAAAGTGCAGGAAGTTGTGATAGCGCTTGAGTATTCCACAGGCACTGGTACCCTTAATAGACACTTGCACCCGTTAGACAGAGTCAACTAAGTGGTTTCAAGTTAAGGTGGTTTCAGTCCTACTTCCCGTCACTTCGGGTAAGTGTCCCCCACTATAGCCCGTGGCCTACCAATGCCTTGTGAGTGGATTTGGTAGACGGAAACAGAAAGAAGCCCATCGTATATATAAGTGTGTGTGTGTGTGTGTGTGTGTATATATATATATATATTATAATAAGTATGCCATGGACTGAGGTCAGTTGTGACTTCAAAAGAATGATAGGCAAAGTTGATCTCGGCAGGATTTGAAGAACCAGAAGAAATGCCACTAAGCATTTTGTTTGACGCACTGACGATTCTGCCAGACCACAACCTCACAAATATATACAACAAATAAGGTAATAAGTTCTCTAGTTTTTGGGGGGTTTTTTTACTCAACTTTAAAAAACAATTTTTTTAAACTTTTCCATGTGGCGTAATAAGTTTTCTTTATATATATTTAGTATTCATTGTCTCCCCACCCTTCCCCTGCCAAAGTCAAAATCTTTGAGGATGACTGGTTGAGGAGGTGAGACATTTTGAGAGGGATGGCAGGAAGAGGAGAAAGAGAGAGATAGTAGAGCAACAGTTGCTAGCTGAGAGGAAGAAACAAAGAGAGGAAAGGAGGGGACCAAGTATGAGATATTATTATGTTGGTGGTTGAATTACTGCCAATTAGTTGAATGGCCTTCATGTGTGTGTGTGTGTGTGGCAACAGTAGCAGCCTGTTTCCATTACACATCAGTGATGCTCTCTGATGTGGGTCTGGAGCTTTGTAGAGAATCAGTAAAACTGATCAAAGCTGAGAGAATCCTAGTCTTTGAGATGTGGGTTTGGTGAGGTTTTTGACACTGCCATTAGGGTCCTGGCATTTGTTTTGAATTTGAAAAGATATTTTCTGTTGTTCATGACAAGACAGATTCAATTTTATGTCCACTTTTCCATGCTGGCATGGGTCAGATGAAATTTGTTGAGGCAGATTTTCTATGGCTGGATGCCCTTCCTGTCACCAACCCTCACCTGTATTCAAGCAGGGCAATATTTTCCAATAGCTAGACATATTTTTCATGGAAGACTGGAAATAATTTTGCTTGTATGATCTTGTTCATTCACAACCACCATGTAATGCCTAGATGAAACACACACATACACACACACAGGGTTTCTTTTAGTTTCCGTCCACTAAATCTACTTTGGTTGACCCAGAGCTATTGTAGAAGACACCCAAAGTACCACGCAATGGGACTGAACCCAAGAGCAATGTGGTTGGGAAGCAAGCTTCTTACCACACAATGGCACCTGTGTCTTATTCATGTATAAAACAAAAGAGAATCGAAAGAGACTGATGTTGGTAGTGTGCATCAGCAAGACTTGGATTATTTAGAAAAATCAACAGAAAGAATTCAATCTGAGCCATGATTATACAATCTGAGCCATGATTATACAATCTGAGCCATGATTGTACACGATGTGAGGTGACATGGTGTCCAATGTAGCTGCAAATCTTGATGCCAATGAATATAAGGCTGTGGCTTAGATTAGCCTCCTATCCATGAAACTAGGATAAGTGTATCTCAGAGCACATTTGCTAGATGATCTCATTGCTGTTTCTTTGAGTTAAGTCAACTAAGATAATTTAGAATAAAGTATTTTGTCTAGAAACACAAAGAAATGTTATTTGCAAATGTGAATTAAAGACTTAACTGTGTTATAGATAAATCTACCAGGGAGTAATGTCATATATATGTCATATCTTATCAACTGATTATTTGGAGGAAAGAAGAAGCAACTCCAAGTCAGTTCTGATCAGAGATTTGGTCAAAAACAAGCCAACCTTGACCACCCCACTTTTTTTTCAGGTACCTTTTTGTCAGGTGCAGAGAGTATCACTAAACAATGTCTCCTGAATAAAACAATATATTGTGGTATGAGGAAGATTTGACTGCTATTTTTACTGAGTAACCTTGGAAAGCAGTGATTTTCAACCTCTTTTTGATTCGTGGCACTGGGAATAAGAGGCTGAATATACCACAGCACACCATTAGTGTTTTCAAACGTTCATTATGAAAAATAAATATTAACATTTTTTTTTTAAACAGGTGGATGCATGCATTGCACTTTGCTGCAAAAGAATACATATATACCAGTGCAGAGTATTCAAATGTGCAATTTGCACCCACAAATTGTGCATACTACTAACACTAGAGAGATGAGGTTGTGAAAATAGAGCAACCCTAGAGTAAGTGGTGAAGCGCTTTAATTAAATTCCCACCTCTACAATAAAAGTGCAAAATCAATATTTATTCTATGAAAATATCATTTTATGTATTGAAAATAGAGAACAATGTAGCAAATCCTTATTAATGGGGGAGGGGTGGAGTTATAGTAAGTATAAAGCAGTTTAAGGAAAATAGATTTAAAAATATAAGTATGAACAAAAGAAAAGTCTTCACTGATAATATTAACAGAAAGCTTTTGACTGTATAATGTCTCTTGACCAAGACAGGACATATTAACAAGCAGACCCAAAACCTCCACGGTTTGAAGCTACAATCTGTCCTTAACCATTTCCTTATATTTCTGTTGAAATACACTACTTTTGTTGCAATTAATTTTTAAAACGAACAAAGAATAACTGTCATTTTTAAGCTGGGTCTTTGGAACATAAATTAACATGAAATATTGATGGAAGGGTTTTAATTAAATGACTTTAAAACAAGAAATTTTTATCACAGATGGTCACAGATGGATTGGTGCCAAAAGAGTTGTGTTTTGACCAAGATTGAAAATACTAACAAAACCTTTCAGTATTAGAAACTGCAATTTGTCTGTTGTTAAACATGTTCAGAGCAGAAAAACTAGTTTCACAAATGTGTGAATTGAGAAAGAAATGAGAACTTTAATTACTTTCATTGAGATGATAGGAGGGAGAGGGGTGTCAGAGAGAAAATCAGAAACAGATTATTTCTGTTGATAAGTGCTACACTTTCAGTTGTCTGCCATTTTCGATTGTTGTCAATTCCACATTTTCTTCAGAAAAGAAGTGAGTTTTACTTTATTTTACACAAATGGATCTCTCACTCAATCCAAGGAAGTTACATCAATTCATGGAAAATAGTTGTTAATAATTTTACTCAACAGAAACAAATTTTGCAGAATTAATTCAAAAACAATTTGTCCAACTGAAACATTTTCTCTTAATTCTCCACAATCTTAGTTTTGCCCTAAAACATGTTATTTTGTTTGTACAATTCAGAACATTTCAATTTTTACTGACCATTCTCAATACTTGAAGAATGTCAGCTAAGAATGCAACTTCATAACACCACGTTTCATCCGAAAAGCAAGTCAACCAACTCAGACACTCCACATGTGATCAAATGGAGAAGTTTATAAAAACCTAGCAAGCACACCCTATCCCCACCCCCACAGGAACCATCTCTCACTTTTGTGTGTGAGCAGCTTCCATGGAAGAATAGAGTGAGAAAAACAATTTTTATTTTCATAGTCAACCCTTGATGGAATTAACCACACTAGCCACCTCTCTCGTCTATATGTGGGTGTGTGGGGGTGTGCATGTGTTTTTTCAGAGATTAAGGATTTTGGAATCATGGTGTCTCCATGCAAGAAACAGTATGTAAAAATAATTCCAGGGTTGTTTTACCAGAATAGAAAAACCTGACACGTCTTGGAGCATCAGGAACACCGACTGCGCAGTTGTCGAAGCATAATGTTAACAACAAATCATGAGAACTACAATTGTTAACAACATGAAAACTATTTTTGCTTTTTGTTGTCCAAACATAAAAGGCTCAATTGAGAAAGAAGAGACCTAGTTTATTCAGTGATTTACATTCAGCTTTCTTGAGTGTCATTGTGAAAGTCATTTGAACTGGAAACTCCTAACCTATAAACAGTGAATGGTAGAATAATGTCAGGTCTCGGCTTTAATTCTTGACACAATCACATGTTTTCCTTGTAATATTCACCTCTTCTAACAATGTCACCTTCACTCATGCATTCATAGAAGTGACTTACAAGAATTCTTGTTCCATTGTAAAAACTCATCAACCAGATTCAACTTACATTATTTCAGTTTCTTTTGTTCGCTTTCGGATTCTAGAATTGTCACCCATTTTTGTCTTTTCAAATTTTACTTTCTTCCATTCGTTTTTTTTTCTCTCTCTCTCTCTCTCTCTCTCTCTCTAATAGTGTTTCTGTCTATCCCTTTCCTGTCTTTTTTCTTTCCAAAAGTCCTCTTTTATTCTTAATCATCATCATTTAATGTCCATATTCCATGTTGGCACAAGTTGAAGGGTTTATCAGGATCCAATGGGTTCAAGGACTCCATCATACTCCAATGTCTGCTTTGACATGGTTTCTATGCCTGGATCTCCTTCCTAATGGCAACCACTTTACAGCATGGGTGCTTTTATTTTAGCCACCAGCACTAGTGAGGGTGTCATGCAGCTTGCAAGGCTACAAACCTTGAAGGGGTGAGGAGGGTTTTATGCTAGGAGACAAGGGGTTAAAGTAAGAGAGATCAGAACAGAACAGGTTTCCTGCTGTAAAGGGCCACCTGACTACTCATATTTTAGAAGAGAGGGTGGGAGTCGCTGAGGTGGAGCTGCGAAGAGACAAAAATAGTGGAGATGAGTTGTTTGGGTCGACTCTCAAGGAATGAGGTGAGCGGCAAAAGATGTCTAAATAGGCACTAAAATGTTTAATAACGATTCATTTAATTAGTTTACAGAGGATTGTTATTTAAAACAAACTGTGTACCCTGAGGATCAGGGAGGGGGAGCAAAAAGTTATCCCAAACGTCTATGATGAGGTTCTACAACAATGTGCTATTGACTTTATGGGTGTGAAACATGGCAGATGAAAATCTGCCCCCAAGAGAAGAGATTGGATGCCTTTGACAGTAGATGGATATGTAAAATACTTGGCATCAAATGGAGTGACTTCGTCACCAACCAGGGAGCGAGATAACAAGCCAACCAACAACCATTGTCTGAGTACAAATGCCATCTGAGCTGGCTGGGTCATGTAATATGACTCCCACATGAAGGAATCACCAACCAAGTCCTTCAGTGGAAAACCTATGGAAAGAGATGGTAAGGGTGCCCAAAGATAAATTGGCACCAAATGAACAACAGGGACATACTGTTGATTGACAGAACATGGAATGATGCATTGAGAGAAGCAAGGAACTGAGGTCACTGGCACACTTTGACCGACTCGTGTGCCTCAAGACATAGAAGCATCCAAATAAGTAAGAAGAAATATTTCTTGAAAGAAAGAAAAATAACACCACACCAACATAGAAATTATCTTTTGAGAGAGAGAGAGGGGGAGGGAGGGAGGAGGAGGGAGAGAGAGGGAGGGAGGGAGAGAGAGGGGGAAAGTGACAAGCATAAAAGATGAATGGTTTTTCAGTGTTGATAGAATATGTCATAATTTCTATGAAATGAATATGAAGAAGCATCACATTACCAACAAAGATAAACGGTTCCCTCCAAAAGACCCAGGGTGTAGAGTAAAGAAAATAAAAGTATCATTCAAGTAAAGAGGGAAACATCAAAGTAAATCATTTCATTTCTAGGAATCTCCTATTCTTCCTCCTCCTCCTCCCATACACCCACTTCATTGCATGTCAAGGATAGAGTTAAAATTATTGAAGGTCAAGTTCAAGGTCAAAGTGTGACAACGAAAGAGAGAGAAAGAGATGCACACAATGTTATTTTAGTAATAGAGATATAAGACAGAGAAGTAATTCACCAACGCAAAAAAAAGAAAAGAAAAGGCACCCACCCCAGACCTCAACAGATTTGAAACTCATTCAACACCCACCCCAGACCTCAACAGATTTGAAACTCATTCAACACCCAAGTTTTCTAAATAATGCGTCATTTTTTTCCATATTGCCTCAAGGAAAAAAAAAAAAAAAAAAAAAAATCAAAACACACCTGTGGACGATATGTAGCATGCAGGTATCTTGTGGCATATTGGCTGAAAATACCTGATGCAGAGAGAAGAATATCTTTAGGAAGTGCAGAGAATGTATGTGGGAGTTGCCTTTTTGTTGTTGTTCTTGTTGTTGTTGTTTCAGTATAAACTGTAGCTACAACACACTGAACACTCCATACTTCCTTCTTTTCTTTTCTGTTGCAAAGTCTTCCTACTTTCATTCCACCTTTCATTCATTACTTTCTCTTCTCTTCTCTTCAATTCCTTATTTTCATTTCCTAACCATCTTACCACAGTTTTACGCATTTCTTAACATCCTTTTTACACCCAACATTTCTGATAGTCACCCTCCATCTTGTCATCCAGCTGAGGCCCTTCTATCTTTGCCCATAGAACAACACCCCACCCCCCCTCATTTAATATCAATCAACTCATTAATTAACCTTCACCTGCAGACACCAACACACTTTTCTCAAGCTACCTACTCATCTACTTACATCCTCACCTGTACACCCACAACCATTGTTGGATGGTAGTAGTAGTAGTGGTGGTGGTGGTGAGGGAGGGAAGGGGGGAGCCATTATCAGTTATGATGCAGCTGAAGCTTTTGCATTCTCACATTCTACATAACCAAATCAAGCCAAAGAGGGAGACTAAATGGTTGCTCAACCTGCTAAGACAGCAGCCAGATCTCCCTCAAATCACAACCTACAATCTTAAAAAAAAATAATAAAGCATGATGGTCATTGCTTGAATACTTTTTCATCATAGTTCTACTCAATTGAGGACCCTTGTAGAACTTAATAACAACTAAATCTACAAAAGTAAAGAGCATCAAATTTGGGTGAAAAGCCTGAAAACCCACAATGATTAGGATGAAAAACTTAGACATTTTTTTCACTATGACCTGATGAAAATATTTAAATAATTTTACAAGTGAGCTTCAGTTGAGGTGGTACACAGTTTGTTTATTTGGCAGAGCAGAACCTATTAAAGCGCTGACCGAAAAAGACTTGACACAAACATTAATGATTGGAATATGTCGGTCAGATGCCCTCCTCCTCCTCTGCTCTCGATGCAATCTAGGAATGTTTGTGCATCGTTCCATAGAGGAGAGATGGGTAGAGCTGAATTATTTTTCAAGTATTAAGAGAGAGCCTGACATCTGAGACAACCGTTTCATTATATTAGATACACACACACACACACACATATATACACAGTTACCAGGAGAGATCATCGAAGATTGTGACATTCGGAATCATTTGAAGGATTTTGTTTGTGTTGTCCAAAGAATGTATTATTCCTTTGGTGTGAACAGAGACAATGTCCTGAAATGGTGGGAATATGCTGTTATGTTCCTTATTGAAATACATTTTTGAAGCCTTTTTTCATAAAAGTTTATTTCAAATCAATGTTTCAGTGTGTTGAAAGTTAAGTAAAAGCTGGGACCATCTGCTTTCCAGTTTGTATGTATGGTTAGAATAGATAAAAGAGCCACGATTATACATTGTGTCTTGAATGCCAACATGAGATATTGTGTGTTTGTGAAGAACTTTTATCATTTTAATGAATTACCAAAACACCTGGAAGTTCTCAGCAATTTTCGCAACTTAGTTCCAACTATGCTGAAGACTTTAGTGAAGTCTCTAAAATCAGTGAACAGTGGTATGTACTGTTCAATGTATTTTTACCAAAATCCTCACAAACAAAATATCAGATCTACTGAACTTCCATCAGCCTTAAAAGAACATCACATTTCAGCAAGAATTCTGCGATGTATTTTGACAATTCAAAACGATTCTAACAAAAGATTTTACCAGTAAATAATAACAAAGACATCTCCGACTGCCACAGAATATTCTGTTGCTCACATTTTTGACATTGGCATTTTTCCATCTTTCTCCCAACAGAACAACATTGGAATATGAAGACTGTTTCATTTATACACTTTTTTTTTTTTTAGATTTCAGCAGAAACGTGGCTCTTTCCAAAGTGAAGGAAAAAAAACAGTTTGCTTTATCTCAAATAAGATGAGAGATTCATTCAGTGTGTGAGAAGCCAAGTGAATTAGTGAACGGCTTGAGATTCAACATCACCAGACAAACAGCTGACTAATGTTCATGTTCAGGCGATAATTACAGGGTACCTGTCTTTTAAGGATTACACACCCTCTTTAATAATTTAAGGATAAAAAATAAAACAATATAAAAGGGTTATGTTTATTAATGGGGTGACTTCCTGCACATGTTGTGCTTTGATAGTGTTCTTTGTTTGTACTGCTAGAGGTGAACAAACTTGGTGAATTTGGGATTATGGCTTGTAGTTGTGTGAGGTTATGTGTAGGGACAGCAGTTCACAGCCTTCTTCTACATTATTGACTTCGTTGATTTTCTTCTGCAGAAATGGTCGAGGGTCAAACAAAATGCATTACAGTATTTGGTTTCATCCCTCTGTTTAGAACAATTGAAATTTTGATGGAAGGTTTTAATTTAGATCCCTTTAAAATGAGAAGTTTGTATCATTAGCACCAAGGGGCAGTCTCAGGTGGGTTGGTATAAAAAGGGTTACTAAATACAGGTATATATATATATATACACATACACATTTAAATTGAGTCAGTGTCAACAGAGGCATACCATTCACATCTACATCAATCAGCATGTCACATATAAAGGTTATGTTGGTAATATAACTAAATAAATCCATACCAAACACAACTAACCTTGCAACACCACAACAACAACAACAACATGACATAAACAGGTAATTCCCAACAACGAAACTTCATTAGCTCAAAAATATTTTAAGCCTCTCAACCTGCTTTAATACGGGTTAACAGTAGAGGGGGTGGGGGTGGAAAGAACAAAAAAAAAACGAAAATATATTCACAAAATATATATAGGGTTACATACACATTTAAACACACACATACACATATATATATATACACACACACACATTTAAACACATATACATGTATATATCTAAAGACACACACACACACACACACAAATTCATTCAGGATTATTTGTGATGTGATTATTGTTGATCCTTTGCTAGTATTAATCTTTTGACTTGTCACTTGGCTACATAATCTCCTTAAATCAGATTAAACAATATACAACCTAACCAAGCCAGCTGGTTTTACCACCTTCAAAAATGTTTTTCGTGTTATTTATTGCATGGAACCAATAAAGAAGAAAATAATTTGATGAGAAAGAAAAAAAGTGGGAAAAAAACAAAATAAAAATGCCTAAAATTGTATATTGGTAGAAAACAAAAACAAAACACTAAGATTCTAATAGTTTTAGTGAAGATTTGTAAATGTTTAGAAATTTTAACTGGTTTGGTAAAAGAGAAATAATAACAGGGCTGAGAGAGAGAGAGAGGAAAAGAAAAAATAATGGAAGAATAGCTAAAGAGGATTGAGGGAGGAGTAGAAAGAGAGGAGATGAAGAGGGAAGTAGCTTGATGACACAGAGAGAGAGAGAGAGAGAGAGAGAATAAACAGGGATAACCACAGAGAGATTCAGATAGTCACAAAACTGGAAATCAAAGTTCTTAAGAGTATCCTTACCAGTTTGGAGTTTTTCCAACAGCCTCTACACCATTGAAAACATGTCACTTTTTGTACATATTTCATTCTTTTGGTGATGGAATGGACATTTTTCAGAATACAATAATATTGTTGACAGAATATTTAGCGTATCAGACAAAATGCTTGGCACCATTTCCTCCAACGTAAACATTCTGAGTTCAAATGGAATCGAGGTTGATTTTTACCTTTCAACCTTTTGGAGGTGATAAAATAAGTACCAGTTGTATACTGGATCATTGTAATCAACTAGCTTCCCTCCCCTAAAATATTGCCGGCCTTGTGCCAAAAATAGATTTATTTTTATTTACCTTCATAAAGATAAACAGACAAAAGTATTGATAAAACAAAGTATATAAATAAGTGTAAAAAATGTCAACTTTTCAAAGAATGTTTCAGAAAAAGAAAATCAGTTCATTGAAACAAGATGTCTTTAAAAAACAAAAAGAAAAAAAAAACTCAGTTAATCCTAAAATATAGGCTAAATATTTATTTATTCACTAACATGATGGTATCAACTGTTTCACCTTTTGTCCTCAATACGTGTAAATCTTAAGAATATAAAATACAACCGGAAATTGAACCTATGTCAAAGTCTACCTTGGTGCTTAGTAAATAATGATCTTGTGTTCCAGTGTGACAAAAAAGTGTCAATTCTTTGATGTTCTGGTTAAAAAAAAAAAAGGAACTTAGGAGCAGGTCCGACTGTGCAGTTAAGAAGTTTGCTTTCCAACCACCCGGTTTCAGGTTCAGGCCTACTGCATGCCATCTTGGGCAAGTGCCTTCTCCTATAGCCACAGGCTGACCAAAGGCTTGTGAGTGGATCTGGCAGGCAAGAACTGAAAGAAGCCCATCATGTTTTTGCAGTTTGATTGTTCATGATGTACCCACCTATTCCCACCCATACCACAAACCTTTCCTCTGTCTCCCTCCCAACCTCTTATATCAGTATTCTATAAACAGTAATGTAAAAAGGCAAATATCCATGAAACCTAAGTGAATTAAGGATATATATTAGTTAATTAGTTATTTATTTTTGGCATTAGGAAGAGCATCCAGCCATAGAAACCATGTCAAAGCAAACACAGGAGTATGATGCTGTCCTTGAACCCATCAGATCCTGTCAAACCATCCAACCCATGCCAGCATAAAACATGAACATTAAATGATGAATGTGTGTGTGTGTGTGTGTGGATTTGTGCATCATCATCATCATCATCATCATCATTTACTGTCCTCCTTCCATACTGGAATGGGTTGGATGGTTCAACAGGAAAATCAAAAGACTGCACCAAGCTCTGCTCTCTGCTTTGGCAAGGTTTCTACGGTTGGATGCCCTTCTTAATGCCAACCACTTTGTAGTGGGGGCTTTTTATGTGGCACCAGCAGCAGTGAGACAAGACTCCTCAATAAAAGGGTGGGTAGTATTGAGGGAGAGCAAAATGGAGTTTTGCATCGGGAGTGGGGGGGAACATGGCTACCTCAGGTGGGGAGAGAGAGATGTGATGGGGAAAAGGGTGGACTGGGGTAGGGTTGGTGAGTGGGTGAGTTCATGATATTGCGTTATAATATGCAGAACATCCACTTAGTCATAAGCCAGGCTGTACACAGCTCTGACCATTTGTCCTCTTCTGATTCCAGTCGCATGATAATTCAAAAAGGTTGATCTATCCACTCACCTCAAAACTTTCAGCATTGGTGAAATTTGAAAGCAGAATCTATTAGTTACATTTCTTGGCAGAATTCGTCTTGTGTGACAAATTCTGGTTAAAAAAAAAAAAAAAAAAAGACCTTTGCTTTTCAGTCCTTCAGTAGTTGATAAACTAAGCATTACTCAAGTATTGAGGGTCAACTATGTTGACCCTCCTTAAAAAAAAAAAACATTGTATAACCTTGTTAGAATGCATTGTCATTTATTTAGGAAATGACTTCATTATCTAACATAAAACAAGCAAAAATTTCACATGTTCTACAATTAAAAGAATGTCATTTATAAAAAATAAAATAAAAATGGCAACGCATGAAGAGTGATGTTGACAAAGTATTTCAACGAGGACATATGGCCATATATATATATATATATATATATACACACACACACACACACACATATATATATGATTGC
>JAOPUL010003754.1:14586473-14597181 GCA_027564515.1 Octopus rubescens | reverse complement strand
ACACACACACACACACACATATATATATGATGGCAATTACAAGGAGGTGTCAATAATGAGGTGACAACACTTTAGTGGCAACAGGAGGTGTGTGTGTGTGTGTGTGTGTGTGTGTTGGAATCTTTTTAGAATACTCAACATTTTTATTCTTTTGCAAATCTTTACAGCAGACAAACTTTCATTGACATCGAAATGAAAATATTAAAATAAAATAAAAATTATGAACTTGTCGATATGTTTGGAGGAGAGCTGTGTGGTTATTAAGAAGCTCGCTTTGCAACCACAGAGTTTCAGGTTCAGTCCTGCTGCACAGCACCTTGGGTGAGTATTTTCTACTATAGCCCTGGGCCATCCAATGACTCCTGAGCGAATTTGGTAGATGGAAATTGTGTGTAAGCTCATGATGTGTGTGTGTGTGTGTGTGTGTGTGTGTGTGTGCGCATTTGCCCCACCTTCCAACTGCTTAACAACCTGTGTTGGTTTATTTACATCCCCATAAATTAGGGGTTTCAGCAAAAGAAACCAATAGAATAAGTACCAGACTTTAAAATAATAAGTCCTGGGGTCAATTTGTTCAACTAAAACATTTCGATTATTCCTCAATTCCATTTATTGTAGCGTTTCTATAATTATAAAATTTTTACAGAATTCTTCAGTATTGTATCAGTAATTTGGTCATTCAATGTTTTTTTCCTTCAAAACTGTCAGCCCTGATAAGAAAGATGGCTGCTTCTAGTAGCCAGAAGTAGTAGTGGGAGTTGATATAGGAAGAGGTAGTAGCAGACAGATAAAGAATGATGGTACAACAGTAATGAGACATGTAGCCTCGTTTATCACTGACTCATTAATCACTTGTTCAGGATAATATGGTGCAATCAGTTGTGAACCATGGATTGATCTGTGATAACACAGGTTGGCAATCAATTGAAAATTCGGCTTGGACCACAAAAAAACCCAAAACAAACCCCACCCCAGCAACCACTTACAATGTTCAGCTACCCAGAATTCACTATCGCTTGTGTCAACGTGACCGTGCTGCAAGGCTGTGTATTTTTTATATGGATTTATGAACTCATATCCATCAACATGGGACCAGTGAAGAGAAAAAATATGAAAGCGCCAGATCCGTAAAAATGCTAACAAGAGTATTCTCTCCAGGAAAAGACAAAGATGATCAAGAAAATATGTGACAATGAAAGCTTTGCTGCTGTGGGATACAAGTTTGGTGTCAATGATTCTACCATTTGTTCCTTTGATAAAATGCATGGAGACGATTCATTTATCACTTGGGGCTTTGGAGATGGGGTGGAGACTAATCTCAGTGATAAATGAGGGCAGATGCACTTCTCTTACAAGTAAATATTATTAGAGACAACAACATGAACAATAGCAACCCAGGCTCTGTGTCTTGCAGCAGTGAAATCTCTGGTAATGCTATTAGTGTCATTCTGTAAATAGATATTTGAGAGGCGGGTGGCGTTGACGATACCAGATGCAACTGTAGCAACATCGACTTGGTTGATGTGGACCTTATCAAGACCCTCCCCATGTAAGGGAAAGAACTATGAAATATGTGGGAAGAGAATATGTGTCTCTATCACAGAATTGGTGGTGGAAAACTGACAGAAAACAATAATTCCATTCCATAGACATGTCAAAGTAAAAGAAAGCAAAAAATGTCTCAGTGACATTTGGGAAGATGTCTGCAACTTGTGGTGCTGATCCTTAAGATTGAAAATTAGACAAAGGAATAGTTGGTGCTTTCAGTTACACCAAAATTCACCAATTGATTCTATGAGAAAAGTTTGGTGAAGATGTGGATCATTAGTTGATTCCTTCTTTCTGTAAAAGGTTAGATTAGTTGTGAGGTTAAAGGTTAAGAGCAAGCAAAACTAATTAGATGTGAGGTATGGGGGTGGGAGTTCGAAGGATTGTCTAAAAACCAAAACCTGTAAAATTTATTATGCAAAGAGGTTCAAATTGATGATTGAAGAACAAAAACTAGAAAAGCGTCATATATTTTCATCCACTTTCGCCCCCCACTATTCTGGGGGAAGGGAGAGGTCAGTCCCCAGGCATTTCCTTCACAGGGTCCTATCAGGAGCAACCGTCATTACACTATCCTTCTGGATTCCGAAATGTGATCAACTGAGACTATTTCGTTCTTGGTCTGTTTCTACGTCTCCTGCCATTTGGCTCAGCTTGAAGAATCTGTGGTGCCATCCTTTCCTGCAATGTTCTAACCAAATGTCTATAGTACTTTGAGAGTGAAATGAAAACAATTGAAAGATAGTCTGTCTCTTACAAACACCAATAACCACCAGAAATATCACCACCATCAACAACCAAAAAAACACATGGCAGATAAAAGTAGGTTCCACAAATAGCACAACAGAAGAAAACTAAAAACAGTGGAATAGTGGAAACAACAACAAAAGGGACAAATGTCTTTGTTAACAAAATGACAAACACAACTGTGGCTGCCATTGTTAAGATAGAAGAGAGAAGGGAGATTAATTAGCAGTTAATTAGGGGAAGAACTTTGATAAATGTGTCTTCAGAAGCATTAACAATGTCCAACTTGGATATCACAGTAGAAATTAAAGACAAAAGAAATTAGGTTATGGAAGTTGCGCTTACTTTGGAAGCCAGTTGGGGGTTTCCTATATGAAAATAATGGTTCCTGATTTAGGTACAAGGCCAGCAATTTTTGATGGGAGGGTGTTAGGTGATACCATCGATCCCAGTACTTTAATGGCAGGGTGTTAGGTGATACCATCGATCCCAGTACTTTGATGGGAGGGTGTTAGGTGATACCATCGATCCCAGTACTTTGATGGGAGGGTGTTAGGTGATACCATCGATCCCAGTACTTGACCGGTACTTTTACTAACCCCGGAAAGATAAAAGGCAAAGTTGACTTTGGCAGGATTTGAACTCAGAATGTGGAGCTGGAACAACCACTGCAAAGTATTTTGTCAGTCGCCTAAATATTCTTTTTGCACACCAACACATAGACATGCACATGCGCAAAATGTGAGTGTGTATATATGTATATATATGATCCTTATTTCCAAGTAAGATAACATCTCCCATGACCAGACACGTTTTCAAGAAATACTGGAAAGAAAGGAGACTGCTTGCATGACGCTGCCGCTATCACAAGATGTTAAGTTAAGAAGACAGTAACACACACACACAAAATGGGCTTCCTGTCTTGGCCCAGAGTTATAGCAGAAGACACTTGCCCAAGGTGCCTTGCAATGGAACTGAATCCAAATCCATGTGGTTGGGAAGCAAACTTCTTACAACACAGTCACACCTGTGCATATATTACACACACACACACACACACTCATATTTTGAGTTCTATTTTTCCTGTTTGCATCATCAAACATTATATATATATAAAATTGTTTTGGCTCTATGCAACTTAGTTTCATAAGTTCATCAAATGAACCTAGCTCGTCAGGCAACCTAATGAGTTAGATTCACTTGACGAACCCATGAAACTAAGCTGCATGGAGATGAATCAAACTTATTAAATAGCACACATAACTCCTACCAAATGTGTTGAGTGCCACTTCCTTTCATTTGTTCACTCACTCACTCACTCACTCACTCACTATATATTATTTAAAACAGTTTGATTCGAGTCCGTAATTACTCTGAGTTTCACAGAGCGCTGAAGGAGTGCCTGTCTCTTTCAGATTTTGGATCACGAATGAAGAGGTCCACAGGAAGTCCTGGGAGACTGCCATTGATCAAGGCGGGTCACATGGTGTTGTGGAGGAATGCTATCAAAGAATGTCAGTTGGGTCAAGGAGGTTTTTTTTTTTCTGGACTGGAAATATGTGGTGCCAGAATGTCTGTATGTAAGATTAGTGTTAGCAAGGTCATTGAGTATGTAAATCTATGTGTATATTATGTGTGTGTGTGCATGTATGCATGTACATAGTCTCCTCGGACTTCCTGTGGACCTCTTCATTCGTGATCCAAAATCTGAAAGATAGATGCTCGTTCAGCGCTCTGCGAAACTCAGAGTAATTATGGACTCGAATCAAACTGTTTTAAATAATACTTGTAACTTTTACTAAATGTGTTGAGTGCCCTTTTCTTTCGTTTGTCCACTCACTCGTGTGTGTATATATATATATATATATATATATTTGATTTTCCATGCTGGCATGGAATATCAAATTGGCAAAACCATTAGAGCATCAGATAAAATGCCTCATGGTATTTGCTCCAGCTCACCGAGTCCTGAGATCAAATCCCTTCTCAATCAATGTTGCCTTTCATGCCCCTCTGTGTTGATAACTAAAGTAGCAGTCCAGAGGTGTGGATTGGCAGAATGGTTAGCATGTTGGAGGAGATGCCTTGCAGCATCTGTTTCAGCTGTGCGTTCTGAGTTCAAATTCAGCTCCCCACCTCCCCGGTCATCAGGAAAACAGTTCCTTCATGACGGGCACAAAAAAAAAACAGCAGGTGCCTAAGTATTTCAGTTGAGCATTCTCAATGCCAACACTGACAAGACAATGCACAGCAGACATTGAGTCCAGTGAACTCAACAAACAAACAAACGAATGAATATAATCATCATCATCATCATTGTTGTTTTAACATCTACTTTTCCAGGCTTGCATGGGTCAGATGCAATTCATTGAGGAAGATTCTCTACAGCTAGATTCCCTTACTGTTGCCAACCCTCGCCTGTTTCCAAGCAAAGCAATATTTCACTGTAGCTGACATGTTTTTTACAAAAGATTGAAAAGGAACAACATTGCTTTATGATGGTAGCACTCTTTTACAACTCTCATGCAGTATCAAGACAAGGAGACACACACACACACACACACACACACGCACACACACACACACACACACACACACTTTGTGGTACAGACTGGAGAAACAGAACTCCAATAGTCATGACTATATTTAACTTTTTTATTTACTTTTAAAGCTACACACGTGACTCAATGTGTAGGAGTTTTGTATGTTGCATTTAAACTCTCGCTAAGTGCAATGCATGAAACTCCCAGGCCTTCAATAGCTTATGGAGGTGTGCGTGTGTGTGTGTTATTGCTGTGCGTAATGTACCTTATATTATAAGCAACCTTGTCTGTAAAGTATGGCTCTCTATGTCTGTTAGTGCTGTTAATTATATTTTTCTTTGTTTCTTCCTTTTTCTCTTCATAGACAAAACAGACAAAACTTGACTTGTGCATTTTGTTTCTTTTTCTAAGTTTCTGAAGCAAAAAATCCAAAATAGCAACATTGTAAAAAGAAAAAGTTGAAATTAGCCAAACTAGTATCACATTGCAAGCAATTATGGATGTACAGATTTAGCATCAGAGTATTAAAGTCAAGATCATTTTTTTAAATGATACTTTGTCCATGACTACATTATCTGGGATACATAAAGTCTATTCTCTATAAAGAAGGAGATTTGGCTGCTATTTCTAACAGGTTTTTGGTTTTTCCCCAGTTGTGATTAAATAAAGAGGATGAATTAGGAAGGAATACATAAAAACAGAAACACTAAAACATAAGGAGCACTTGTTTAGTCCATTTTATCATTCTCAGTATATTGCAGGTATCAACTAGTATATGGGTTGATACTGGCCGAGAAAGAGGTGGGTGAGGGGAGATGAAACCAAATACGAAAATTGATTTTCAGCTGTGGGAAGGCATAAGACTTCTAGCCACACAGACATTAAGACAAACCAGGACTATTGAAGCCATTCTATGAAATCTTTCGGTAAAAGTCTATGATGTCATAAGTGAGTGTGTGACATTGTGTTTCATCTGCTCGATAGAGCTGAGCAAACACACACACCCATGACTGACGTCATGTACTAATACCGAAACATTGCCACCATTCTGGTTACATACATTAGGACAAACCTTACTGTAGCAACCATTTGAATAAACTCTGCTACAACCATTCCATGTAGCCTTCGTTAAAATACCTATTT
Organism: Octopus rubescens; assembly: GCA_027564515.1. Taxonomy (NCBI): domain Eukaryota; kingdom Metazoa; phylum Mollusca; class Cephalopoda; order Octopoda; family Octopodidae; genus Octopus; species Octopus rubescens. The sequence continues at coordinate 14,591,200 of JAOPUL010003754.1, read as the reverse complement.
TTGTTTGGTTAATGAACAGGTCCCTCCCCTTTTTCATTACTAAAAGGGGAAAGAAAAGAAAAAAAAAAGAGACGCTTGAATCAGTTAACTACTTTTTGTTTTTAATTATTTCAATCAGGATAACATGGAAAAACGAACGAGAAACAAATTGAAGGGAAAAAAAGTTAAATAAAATATTAACAACTTAATTATCGGCAAAATGATTAAATTTTGTTTTCATTTTCTTTTCTCTCTCTAGTTTTCCCATTAGCCATCCCGAGTCCAGTGGCGGTTAAGATCTGACACCATTTTATTGGGGGGGGGGGGGTAGAGAGAGAGAAAGAAAGAAAAAGAGGGAAACAGAGAGTGCGCGCGCGCGTGCGTCCAATATATGAGTCAGTATAAACTGTATACTAATAAAAAAAGAAGTGTGTGCGTGTGTGTATGTAAAACTAGATATGTTTTACAATATCTGAGCCTATCATTTTTTAGTTCAGGTCTCATCAGGGTTCAACAATGCCTGGCAACGATATATTATTGCCACAATTGTTTACACACTTCAAGCTTGTTCAGCCAACAATACAGTTGGTGTCTTTAAAAACTGGTATTGTCAATAAGTTAAATTTTATCAATATCGACTACACACTTGTGACAAGTGACATACAATAGAAGAAGAAAAAAGTTCCCGATAAGCCTGGTTTTTAATTCCCAGTTATTAACTTTACATTACACAGAAGCAATTGACACAAAACAACTCTTGCATTTTATAAACTATGTTTTTATATCGGAAGAGTTGTTGCCAAATTAATTTATATTTTCTGCTTCTAATTAACACGAACTTTTGTGTGTTAATGTTTCATATTATCATTTTAATTTGAATGTACAAAGTCATTCATATTCATAGAAGAGTTGTTCAGTGAGTTGACTGAGCCACACTGAGTGAAAAAAAAATCCATTTTGGACATTTGTCCTTCTTCTTGGGGATGGGGGAAAGAACAAAGAAGCTGTGTCGCGTAGGTTACAAAAATATAGATGAAAAGAAAATGAAAGAAGTGAAGGAATGGCGTAGGGGTTGGAGTGGAAAGAAGAGAAAAATCCAGTGTGTAATGAATGGTGTGAGGAATGCAGGAGGTGGTATGGGAACTGCACAATGTGTGTGTGTGAGAGAGACGGGCAGACATAGAGAGGGGGTTGGCCAAAGTTATTAGCAAGATCCAGGTCAGTTGAAATGGGGAGGTGGTGAGGAATGCCATTTTAATCAGCTCTCGTGTGGTGTGTACACACACACACACACACACAGGTCAGGTAGGGTAGATGATAAAGTGAGAATGTAGGAGAAAGAGTATGATGTACCAAACGAACACATACAAATAACAACACAGATGTAGACACAAACAAGATGGGTGTGGGAAGGGAAAGAGCAAGCAATGAATTGAGGTCAGTAAGGAGTGGTCAGAAGTAAGAAATTAAATAGGTTGTTAGGAATGTAAAGAAATGAGAAGGAGTGGTCAGAGCTAAAGATAAATACGTTCAGAGAAAGGAGGAGGTAGAAATGTAGTGAGAGAGGGGGAGAGAAAGAGAGAGAAATGAATGGTGGCTAGAGGAGCAATGATAGAATTGTAAACAAACATAAGTTTATAAGCATTGCATAGATTGTGCAGTCACATGTGCAGTATATGCACAAACTGAATGCAATTTAAGCAGTATGTGTGTCTATATACATTCATAGAGGTATAGAGACTATATACATAATACAAACAAATGCAAGTCATACACAAACAGAGAAAGGTTTTGGAGGTAAGGGTAATGAAGGAAGGATCAGAGGAAATGGAGACGGGGAAACAAAACCCTGCAGTGCAGAGGTACCCAGGTTGACATTAAGGCATTGTTACTTGTGTTTGCGATCCTATTGGATCCAGTGTTTGTGATCCTATTGGATCCAGTGTTTGCGATCCAAAGTAATGGAGAAGACAACAGATTGAGAAATGACCAAAAGACTGGCCAGACAAATCAATGCCAGGCTATATGTTTGAGGACTTCCTGGATCTTACTAGGAATGTCCATCAAGTGCCCACAGAACTTGTTTCCTATGTGGTGACCCATTTTGTCCTAACTACAGTTCCCTGCAGAGCTTATCACCATTTCTTTATCTTGCAAATAGAATCCGATGTAAGGAATCGGAATTAAAAATGAAAAAACGAAGATAAGGAATGATTGAGATTGTCGAACCTAACAAACACAATTAAAATTATTCTAGTTTTACCTGTCTTTCTTCCAACTCTACCTAATTCCTTTGTGTTAGATAATTTAAAATATTACAGTTTCTAGAATGAGATCTTAATGTTGAACAATGATATGGTAACTATATTAACAAGTTGAGCAACTTTATAGAACATTTCCAACACAAATACCATCTAACAACAACAACAACAGCGAATGCTTTTTATTTGCTTTACAGGTCCATGTCATTCTAATCAGCTCTCGTGTGCGCGCACACGCACATTCTTTTAGATGTTTCAGTCACTGAACTGTGGCCATGCTGGGGCACTACCTTAAAGAGTTGACTCAAACAAATCAAACCCAGTACTTATTTTACACGGTTTCTTTTGCAGAAGCACAAAGTTACAGGAACGTAAACAAACCAACACCACTTGTCAAATGATGTGGGGACAAAAAAACTTACATGTATGTATGTATATGTGCATGTGTGTGTGTGTGTGTGTGTGTGTGTGTGTGTGTGTGTGTGTGTGTGTGTGTCATTTTTTTAATATCCATATTCCACGCAGGTCAGACGGTTTGACAGAATCCAATGGGTCGTAGAACTGTATTGTGTTCCAGGGTCTGCTTTGGCACGGTTTCTATGTCTGGGTGCCCTTCCTAACACCAACCATTTTAACAGAATGTACTGGATGCTTTTTTTTCTTTCTTTGTTTTTTTTTTGTTATGTCCATCTTCAAAACATTTGAATAATCATTGTCTATTCACCAATCCGTACCTCAAAACCTCCAGCCACCAACTGACCCTACAAGGTCATTATTCCTACCACGCCTATCAAATAGGGTTGATTTAGATGTGTGTAAGCATAGGGGATCTTGAGCAAGTGTTTTCTACTACAACCCCAGGCCAACCAAGGCTCTGTGAGTGAATTTGGTAGACGGAAACTGTGTGGAAGCCCATTGTATTTTTGTGTATGTGTGTTTGTGTGTGTGTGTGTGTGTGTGCACGCATATGTATTTGTATCCTTCCCACCACCGAACAACCAGTGTTGGTTTGTTTATGTCCGTATAACAAGAGTGATAGAATAAGTACCAGACTTGAAAAATAAATACTGGGAGTCGATGGATTCAACTAAACCCCACAAGGTGGTGCCCCAGCATGGCAGCAGTACAATGACAAACAAGTAAAAAGAAAAAGAAAGAACTGATGTTTTCTATTCTCTGTTTCTTTTTGGAATCAATGAGAGAGAGAGAGAGAGAGAGAATAACAGTTTTTTACAATGGATAACTTCGATAAATTCAGCAAAGAATATTGGAAGAGAAAGCGAGGAGGTGGGGTTAAGACTGTAATGGGGGAAGTTGAGGTTTTACTAAGAAGAATTTGGATGAAAAAGAAGATAAATAAATTAAAAATAAAAAAAATAGAAAAGTGTCATGGTAGTGGCGGGGGAATTTCTATATCATTTGTTCTCTTCCCTGCTTTCTTTCTCTTTCCCTCTTCTGTGTGTGTGTGTGTGTGTGTGTGTGTGGCTGTGTGTGTGTGAGTGAGTGAGTGAGTGAGAGAGTGTGTGTGTGTGTGCGAGAGAGAGAGAGAGTGTGTGAGTGTGTGTGTGTGTCTGTGTGTGTGTGAGTGAGTGAGTGTGTGTGCGAGAGAGAGAGAGTGAGAGAGTGTGTGTGTGTGTGACAATGATGTAATTTGTCAGCAGAGAAAAACTCTCGTGGAGCAGGAAATGGCTGTCTTACCCAAAGACAGATAAGAGTCACTGAACACAGAATAGTTAATGAGAGAGGAGGGGAGGAAGAGGGAGGTAGACAGAGAGGAGGATGAGATACATTCAGACACAGGAAAAGAGGGATACACGTAAGGAGACACACGTAAACACAGGGAGGCACATGGGGGGAGGGGGAGAGAAAGAAAGAAAGAAAGGAGGAAAGAAGAAAGAAAAAGAGGTTTGTCTACGGAAATAGTATGACATCTGATCCAATGTTGACAGTCTCCAATTTACACAGTGATATATATTTATTACTTTACAGCAGTAGAAACTAAAAGATGACAGTGAAAGGAGGGGGGGGGGGAAATATGGCAAAAGTTAAAAAAGTAGACAGGACGATAATGTTTTAGTTACAGAAATATGTATTCCTTCATCCCTCCAAGTAAGCTCACCTTGTTTAACGACATACATTTCATTTACACCCCACCCCACCCTCCAGTATCAATCATTATTTCATATTTTTTACTATTTAATTTAATCTTAGATAAATTAATATTACATTACAAGAATTAAAAAAATAGCAAAACAAAATAAAGCAATAAAAATATTTATTTTTAAATAATTTCATTCAAATTCTTTAGGATCTCTCAAAATGGATGTCTTTCCCAGGAACTGTCTGCGTCCCCTCTTTTACAGACAAAACATACACAATATCATCATCATCATCATCATCATTTAACGTCTTTTTTTTCATGCAGGCATGGGTTAGACGGTTTGACTGGAAACTGGCAAGCTGGGGAGCTGCACCAGACTCCAGTCT
>JAOPUL010003754.1:14516531-14537950 GCA_027564515.1 Octopus rubescens | reverse complement strand
CCCTTCCTAAAGCCAACCACTTTACAGAGTGTACTGGGTGCTTTTTACGTGGCACCAGCACCCACACCAATGCTTTTCATATGTGTGTGTGTGTGTGTGTGTGTGTGTGTAATGAAAGCAATAAAAACAGAAAAAAAGAAAACACAGTAACAAGTTTTAACACGCCTTTCAATTCCCACTCGCTAAACACATTCACAAAGCTTTAGCAGATGTCACTTACCCAAGGTGCCACACACTGGGGCTGAACCAGAAAAAAACATGGGGTTGGAAACAAAACTTTTCAACCATGCTGCCACATAGCTGTGTGGTAAGAAGCTTGCTTTCCCAGCCACATGGTTCTGGGTTCAGTCCCACTGCGTGGCACCTTGGATAAGTGCCTGTCTACTATAGTCTCGGGCCGACCAAAGCCTTGTGAGTGGATTTGGTAGATGGAAACTGAAAGAAGCCCGTCATATGTGTAACCCATGCCTACATGGAAAAACAGACGTTAAAGGATGATGATGATGATGATATCTATGTGTGTGTCTGTGTTTGTATCCCCACCACCGCTCGACGACAGGTGCTGGTGTGTTTATGTCCCTGTAACTTAGCGGTTCAGCAAGAGATATCAATAGAAAAAGTACTAGGCTTAACACAAAAAAATAAGTATTGGGGTTGATTAATTTGACTAGAATTCTTCAAGGTGGAGCCCCAGTATGGCCCCTGTCTAATGAGTGAAACAAGTAAAATAGAATAAAAGGTGTCTGTGTGTTTCCAGTTTGTGGGTCGGCTGTGATTTTAGAACTAAGGGAACGTATTCTCAAAGTTTGCCATGGGCAAGCGAGATAACTCACACCAGCCTCGCTCTGGAGTAGTGGACATCTGATGTTTTGTCATTCTTTTGACTTATCAATACGACCTACCTGGAGATGAGACCTGATGCAAGTTAAATCACTGTCCATGACTATATATAGTTTGGTGTAAAAACCATCTATTGGTATGTCCCAACATTTCATACCACAGAAAATATTCAAATATGACAATATATATATATCATCATCATCATCATCATCCTTTAACGTCCGTTTTCCATGCTAGCATGGGTGGGATGGTACCACAGGAGCTGGCCAAGCCAGACCCTGCACCAATTATATATATATATAATTGTCACCTGTTGCTGACAATTTTAAAGGACTGCTCTTCCTGCTAACAACAATCCATCAGCTTTGTCAATGCCTCAACTATGTTGCCACCACCATACTTCTCATCCATTCCTGCAACCTTGCTGACCTTCATGGCCTTGATAGCATCACTCATCTCCTCCTCTTCAATTTGGCATCATGGATTTCAAGTGTAGTTGCTGGTTCCAAGCTGAATTCATACAGAGTAGCTGGGTCTGGTTGGTTGTATGTTTCCTGAAAGTGTTCCATCTATCTCTGATTTTGCTCTTCAGCTGCCACCAAGGTTTTACCATTCTTGTCTTTTATTAGAATGTTTGCATTGCTCTTTGCTCCCATTACAAAGTGTTCACATCATTTCATCTGACCACTTCCTCTGCCTCTTGCCCCTTCCTACCCAGCCAGGTACACATATCTCTGTGACAGCTCCTTTTGACTCACCGATCCAGTTCCCATTAAGCAGTATCTGTTCTTTCCTTCTCTTCTTCTATTTTTGCCTTGTCTCTTTCACCCTTTGCTTTCACCATCTGATAAGAGCTGTTGTGATATTGCGCCTGAAGAAACATACAGAATAGAAGAAAACAAAGCTGTGTCCAGTGGAAAAGCTGAAGGAGCTGACCGAAGCACAGCAATGTATATTGATGCTCCACAGCAGGTTCAAACAGTTGCCTGAAGCAACTGAAGATGAAGAAGATCAGTAGACAATATTTACAAAAGTGGTAACCAAAACTTCTGAGGAAACTCTCTCTCTCTCTCTGCATGTGTGTCATTTTTGTTTTTGATTTACAAAATCCTTGACGTGAACTTATGTGTTGGAACATATTTTATTGTATCTCAGAAGGGTCATTATGTCAATAATAAATGCACACTGGTTAATTTCACTTTTTTCATCATTCATTAATTGGTTAGCTATTTAACCAACTAATTAATCAATTGGTTAATCATTCAGTTAATCAGTCAATCAGTTGTGTATGTCAAAGTTCTTTTGTTACCATTTGCATTAGTGAACTTTTAGCCTCTAATGATTTTGATAGTACTCTGTTCTGTATATTGACTGGTCTTTCCCCTATTTAACCTATATTCACCCAGCTGTCACTTTTTTTAAGTAATGTTTCAGATTTCTTTATTAGTATTTAAGTTTTATTTGTAATAAATAATACATTTTCAATGTCCATTTGGGTCTTAAGATTGTCAAGAACTTTTACTGTGGATTTATTATTTTAGAAAACATTGATGTTAGTTTTTGTTTTTTGTTCAATGCTAATCAAGAAATAATTAAGTCAATTATCTCTGGTATTTTTTCATTGCTTGAGTACTTGGGTGCATGCTGTGATTTTCTTAATGACAGGAAAGCAGTGGCCATGAGTTTTTTCTGGGCCTCTGGGTGGTGAGTGGGAGAAAGATATCCTTAATCAGAGACAAGGCCCTAAAGAATCAGTGATGGTGTTAAACCAGGTGATGAAAGATTAAGTCTACCTCCCATGTAGGCTATAGTGGGATTTGAAATGAGAAGGTAAAGAGCTAGAACAAATACCACAAGTACCATCTGATGTTCTAACAATTCTGCCCACCCTAGACTGGTACCTTACTTAATCCTTTTACTGCGGAAATCAAATATATCCACTCAAAATTTCATTATCCTTAATTGCTGAAAGCAGTTTTATATACCAATCTATCTTTTCTTGAAGAATGTCATGTTTGAAACTATTTTTTGTTGAGATATGTCAAGTTTATTGAGGTAACGTGACTTGTAGAAAATACTAATTCTATTTTTTGGTAGATATTTAACATCATTAATAGAATAACCATGAAATTTATTTTCACAATTGAAAGGTTAATGGTCCCAGAAAGATGAAAAAAAGAAAGTTGGCCATAGCTGGATTTGAACTAAGAACACAAGGAACCAGAATAAATACAGCTAGACATTTTGCCATACACACTAATGACTGCCAATTCACTGCTTGTGTATTCTAATACAGCATCTAATACATAATATTTTTTTTTTTTGGTTATTGTTAATTATTCTTTATCATATAGTTGTGCTATCAGCTGATGTTTTTCTAAGTCATCTTTTGTGTTTAAATAATGTAATGTGTTTACCAATGGCTCATTGTTGTAGAAACATGATCGATCAGCTGATGAGATAGTGTGGTATTTGTCTAATATAACAGTGGGTGTCATGAAATTGTTGTTGTTGCTGTTTAAACATAGATCAACCCAGAGTGAGCAGCCCATTTTAGAGGTACCTAAGAACCCATTGCCATTTTTTTTCTTTATAATACGGTAAGATGCAATCTGAAGGATGTTTTGCTGCTATTTCTAGCAGGCTAACTGACTGAGTAAAGGCTCCTTTCATAGCTGAAGCATGCAGTCTACAACTTTTATTTTTACATCTGTATTTGTAAATTACATTAATCAAGTGAACATTACTCACTGGTTTGCAAGCTCGTTGTTTGATGTTGAAGAGTAGATGCTTCATTTTTTTATCCCTTTCCTAATATATTCTTAGTTTTGGTTTGTGATTGGATGTCATGTATGTTGTATTTTGTTGTATACTTTATACATGTATATATAATTCTATACCCAGAGTGAATTTGGTTCATTGTAATACACTTAATATGTAGTTTATTTTCATTGGGTGTTGTATGTATTATATTCAATTGAATTGATTTCTGTATTGTTATATAAATTAGTCTCTCTGCTTATTATTGAACGGAGTTTATTGTCAGCTTATTGTATTCTATTCATTTCCTTTGGTAATATTTTATTCATTGAGGAGACTCTTAAAGAGTCCACAAAGGATGTCACATGAAAAGCACCCATGCCGGTGACACGTTAGAGGTACCCGATACACTCTCTGGAGTGGTTGGTGTTAGGAAGGGCATTCAGCCATAGAAACCAAGCCAAAACAGACTGGAGTCTGCTGCAGCTCTCTGGTTTATCAGTTTCCAGTCAAATCGTCTAACCCATGTCAGCATGGAAAACGGATGCTAAATGATGATGATGATGATGATATATATATATATATATATATATATATAAAAACCAGACAGGAGCATGGTGTTAGCCCCCGGCTTGCCAGCTCCAGTCAAACCGTCCAACCTATGCTTGCATGGAAAGCGGACGTTTAAAGGATGATGATGATGATGATATATAAATACATACACATAAATTCTGTCCAACCCATGCAGGCATGGAAAATTGGTTGTGAAACCCACGACAGACTATTTTTTATTCCTCATAAGGCTTTCATCTGTTCCCCTGCTTGGTCATTCTCACACCAAAGTTGGCCACTAACTTGTGATGGTCAGTGGAATTGGCTAAATATTATATTTTGATGTAACTTTTTTTTTTTTCTACAAAGAGTGAAATAATGCAACCAGAGAATGTGAGATTTCTTTCTCCACTTTAGAGATTACAGTTTTGCTCTTCTCTTGTAAGCATTGGTAAATTCTATAATTAACCAATTCTTTATTGCATACCCACCCCGAGTTTTTAAAAATTTTGTTTAAATTTGACTCGTTCTCGTTGCTGTGACTTGTCTGACTTGTTTCTCTTGTACCAGTGTCTCACAGTGAAAGTACTTGTGAAAATGACAGCGATAGACAGACAAGACCAAGAGACAGCAAAGACAGTGAAGATGCGGGAACACGAGAAACCACACCTCAACCAATTGACATGAAGAGTGAAGGGGAACTGTCCAGCTCGGAAGATAATATTGACTTGGTAAATATTTAATTCATTTTTGTAGCATCTTAATAACGAAGCATTGTCAGAATGGATGACGGATGAATGGTCATCTGTATCATAGAATGTCTTCTTGTTATTTCAAGTAGGAGTGTGTTGCCATGGAAATACTTAATGGATGTTTGAAGTTGTGTCATGAATGCATTAAAACAGTGAGTTTAAGGAAGGATTATGTAGTCTGAATACAAGTGCTGCAAGTGTTGGTGTCATCAATATATATTACTAAAGGTATTGGTGTGATGTCCCCTTTCTTTTACACTAACCCTTGATTTTATTCTACTCCTTCTCCTCTGACTCCCCGTAACCCAACCCCAACATTATTCCCTCTCTTATTCTATCCATTACCATCCTCTCACAATAAATCTCTTCCTTCCATTATGGAGGGCGGCTTTATAAGCTGCCAATTAACACCAACCTTACTGACATCACAAAATGATCCGATACACGCAGTGAATGTGAATCATTTTGAACATTGACAATGCAGGGCTCAAACGATTCTCTCTTTCATCTTGCTGATGGTAAGGCAACCTCTACAATGCTGGTGCTTTGAAAAGATGCTGATCCCAGTCCACTCTGTGATGTGGTTGGTATTAGGAAGGGCATCCAGCTGTAGAAACCATGTCAAATCTGAGACATCAAAATAACATTTGGTCCACCAACCGATTGAATCCTGTCAAACTGTCTGTCCAGACCAGCATGGATAGGACAGATGTAAAATGATTATCACACACACGCACACACTGGATTACAGTAGTGGGAAATGCATTCAAGCAAAAGAAAGTACTCAATACTGGTAGGTCAAGTGTCATATATACAAGGTGGTATCAAACAGTTCCCGGACTAGTTATGATTAATAAAAAAATAACTGATTTACCTAAGTTTTAATATCATCTCCTTCGAAATTGTCACCTTGCACAGCAATACACTGGTCCCAGCATTCCGGCCTGGAAGTCGTTTTCTGTAAGCGAGTTGAGGACCTTCTGGGATTCACCCTGGATCTCAACATAGGTGTTAAAACGGCGACGTTTGAGCTGCATTTTCATCTTGGAGAAGAGATGGAAGTCTGCAGGTGCTAAATCTGGCGAATAGGGTGGGTGCGGAAGCGATACTATGTTGTTTTTGGCGGAAACTCACGAGGTGCATTGTCGTTGTGAAGAATCCAATTCTTTGCACTCCACAGATCCGCTCGCTTTCGCAGAATGTCCTCCCTCAAATGCCTCAAAACGTTGCAGTAGAACTCTCGATTGACAATCTGGCCCTGGGGGAACAAATTCTCGATGCACAATACCACGGGTCGAAAAAAAAACAATGAGCATGCTCTTGATTGAGCAGTCATGGCGATGAAGGCCTCTTCCATTGTGATGACTGTTGCTTTGTCTCAGGGTCGTACCTGTAGACCCAACTCTCATCACCAGTGATGATCCTCGACATGAAGGATGGGTCATCAGTGACACACTGATGGAGATCTTGACAGACTCCGACGCGGTGTTCTTTCTGCTCAGATTACAAAATCAGACTACAACATATACATGATCACAAAAACACAAATTTCACAACTTGTGAAGTAATCACAGTGATGTCACTCGGCACACTGCCTCATGAAGGTCACTGCTAGCTCTCACTGCGCACACAACCGTGTGCTGCAGAACTAGTCCGGAACCAGGAACCTTTTGATACCACCTTTTATTATATGCTCTGAGCTCAAATCTAGTAAGAAAATGGAAGTTTATGATTTCAAAATCTGTGTGTTTCAAGAACAAATTGATTGTGAGATTGGGTGGAAGGTCTGGTCAGTTGGCTTGAGTGGCTGTTTTGCTAACTCAAACCTATTTGTTTGAAGTAATAATTGTCTGTCTGTCTGTCTAGGAGAAAAACTACGGAAGGAAGTCATCGCCACACTTGCTAGAAAATGAGTCAGCACAACCTGATCCATGGAATAGTACAGATGATATTCCTTGGCCACCTGGGAAATGGCGTCTTGGGGCTCCAACCAGTAAAACCTGCCAACATATATTTATGAGATATGCCACAAAAGGTACACGGCTCATTTTACTATAGTTTTTAAAGATTTCTACCTTTTTTTTTTTTGTTTCTTTCATCTGTTTTTGTTACCAAAACCCACCTGAGAAAACCCCTAATTCTAGGGGAGAAACTGTCTGTTTTAACTTGATATAAATTAAAACCTTCTGTCAAAATTTCCTGCTAATTTATGTTCCAAACACCAGCTCAATATTGACAGTTATTTTACTAAATTCTTTATTAACAAAATTAATTTAAACAAATTTTGATAGAAATATGGTAACAAAAGGGTTAAAATGCATAGAATTTATCTTTGTATGAATTAATGAGGGAGTCTCTATAGCCCTTTGACCTACTAGAAATAGCATAGCCAAATCTCCCTCGTAGCATATCTTATTGCCTTATAAAACTTACAGAAGATATCAGACAATATACTCTGAAGTGATGATCATGGCCAGAGTGTCTTTGGTTATAGTCCTGCTCAATCAGGGCTAAACAACAACAGAAAGAAGAACAAGAATGTTAACCATTGAAATCGATGTGGTGGTCAGCAAAATCTAGTGAGGAATATTTCGTTTAGGAGGCAAATACCACCACAGGGTGATGTTTGACAAATGAAAGGTCAAAATGAAACACTGCTAAATGGTCATTTTTCATTGGTTGATTCAGATCATGTGACCTGACCATCATCTGTTAAATGGAAGGAATGGATAAACCAGAAAGTGCCCTGACAAATAATCTCTTATTATTGGCCCTAGTGAACAAGGACCCTTAATGTTGCACAAAAGTGGGACCTTGTTCCTGCTATTCCTTATTGTAGCCGACATTGTGTATATTCCTGATAGGAACGCATTGTAAGCAGATGCCAAACTTTGAATCAGAGATCTTGAATAGACACAATGGATAACAACTGAATGTGAGAGAGATACATTAATATTCCTTATTTAATGGCTGTGGTAGGTTGAATGTGTGCAGTAATATGTCTCTGCTTCTGAGGCTGTGCAGCATTGAAAGCTAAATGCTAAGATTTAGGATTTCTAAATTGTTAGCTTAGATCATGAATGGTTAATGTTTGGGATTATGTAATGATCAAAATTAGTCACATGATTTTTGCTTAGTGACCAAATGATTTTGTACCTATTGTTGCAGCTGATCGAAAAATGCCTGGAGCTGAGAAAAGGAGTCAATATTATGTAAGACATGGCAACCCCAACTATGGAGGTAAGAAGCTTTTGATTTTTCACACTAAACCTGAATCCCTCATGAATGAGGGATTCAGGTGGAATTAGTAAGATTTTTATAACCCTAGGTTATTGACTCAAGTCTGGACTGAAGATAATATACAAAATCCAAGGAGAGTATTGGTGGTCTGCATTGGCAAGACTTGCATTATTTGGAAAAAGTGAGAGAAGAGTTCAATCTCAACCATAGACATTCTACTGATTCTCATTAATTTCTTTGCTCTCAACTTTACTCAGAAGATTGGATATTCCACTTCCTATTGCAATTTCACTGAATATCTTTTTAAGAATTATTAATCACAAACAACTTTTAGTGTTTTCTTTCATCTCGATTCAGAGAAATGAATATTAAAGTGATGGCCATGTTTATGATAGATTTTATTGGATGAAATTCATTTTTGAAAATGTTTCATTTTCTCATTCCAGGTATGAAAGGCCTCATTAGCAAATCCCGGTAAGTATGTATGTGTGTGTGTGTGTGTACCTCTCTCTCTCTCTATATATATATATTCAATAAGATGCTATTAAGTATTAACAGGGGACAATACTTAGGGACCAAAAAGAAAAATACTTTGATGACATAATTGTGATCCAAGGGTGTCAATAGACACCCTTGTATTGCTAGAAATGAGAGTCAATGTGACTATTACGGTTTGTATACTAAATAAATTCTAACTATGTGGTTCGATCAATGGTTTCTCACCTCTCCATCAGGAGATTAAATCCCATCACCAGTTGTTAGCTTTTGATATAATAAACACACACACACACACACAACATGGTTGAGTAGAGAGAGTGGATCTAATATAGACACAAACAAACTAGTAGTAGTAGTAGTAGTAGTATATGCAACAGTTTGATGTCTAATTTCTTGTCTCTCTTTGATTTTACAGCAAACGACGAATCCGGTCAGTGAAGGACGAGGTTTCCAGTGAAACCACGAAAGATAATCCGGAGGCTACAACAACATCTGATCAATTAGAATCATCTGGTAATATATATTTCTGCTGTAGTGTTATCTTTTCATTGTTTATGTTTATGTTGTTGGGCCTTTCTTATAATATCCCTAAACCTCTTCTTTCTTTCATACTTTTAAGCTTCCACCTCCTAACATAACTTTATCACCCTCTCTACTGTAATCCCATTCAGTCAAAGAGGACCTTTGTCTTGTGAGTTACTTGGCAACCTCACTAATGCTGATCCCATGAATAAATACACTCAACACACTTTGTAAAGTGGTTGGCATTGAGAAGGGTATCCGGGTGTAGAACCCATCCCAAAGCAAACATTGCAGCTCAGTGTTGGAATCTTCATCAGATCCTGTCAAACCATCCGACCGATGCTAGAATGGAACATGGACATAAAAAGATGATGATGGAATTTATTGAAGCAGATTTTCTATTGCCGGATGCTCTTGCTGTTGCCAACCCTCACCTGTTTCCAAGCAAGATAATATTTTCCCATGGCCAGACATGTTTTACACAGAAGTATGGAAATGAATGACACTGCATGTATGACAGGGACATTCATTTACAATTATCATGTGATGTCGTGTCACAAATGTAAACACATTCGCACTCACAAACACAACATACACATATTTGCCCAAAGTGTCATGCAGTGGGATTGAACCTCAAACCACATGGTTGGGAAGCAAGTTTCTTAACCATACTGCCTCTGCCTACAATTGTTGCAATTTTCTTATTTTCTTGTTTTTGCAAAAATACTGTTAAAATGTTTTCTTTTTATATTTAGTTTTATATATATATTTGTTTTTGTTTTTTAATAATCTTATCAGAAATTGAAGTTTTTTTTCTGGTTATAATTTTTTCGTTTTTCTTCTCTGCAGATTGGCCGAGCAAACCTCTGCATGATGACTTAGCATCTCCTGTAGAAGAAGAAGAAGAAGCAGCAGAAGCAACAGTAGCAGCACCACCACCAGCAAAACAACGTATGATGAGAATGTACGCAGATGATGTGGAAGCTGAGTTGAAAGCGAAAAGGTGAGGAATCTGTTGTTGGTTTTGGGTTCAGTCCCTCTGTGTAGCCTCTGTGTAGGGGCAAAGACCAACCAAAGCTTTGTGAGTGGATTTGGTAATAAGTGAAAACTGAACGAAGCTCATGTGTGTGTGTTTTAGTCTCCTTGCCTTGACATTGCGTTTGTAAGCAAGTGTCACCATCATACAAATTGCACCCCTCGTTTCCAATCTTCCATGAAAATATATCTGGTGATGGAGAAATATTACTTTACTTGGAAACAGGTGAGGGTTGGCAACAGGAAAGGCATCCAACCATAGAGAAATTCAACTCGAGACTGAATCGTAGACATTTTGGGGACAAAATACTGAATGGTATTTCTTTTCACTCTTTACATTCTGAGATCAAATTCTGCTGAATCAATTTTGCTTCTCCTCCCTTCTCAGTTGATAAAATAAAGTATGAATCAAGTGCTGTTTTGGGGTGGGGGTGGGTCGATGCAATTGCCTTCACCCCCCTCCCCGTTCCCTCTCCAAATTGCTGGCTTTGTGCCAAAATTTGAAACCATTTTTATTATTGTTCAGTCAAGCTGGCGGACTCGTTTGCATGTTGGGCGAAATGCTTAATGGCATTTCTGGTTAATAGTTAATGAAAGAAAGGTCATCCAGTAAATAGAAAATCTGCCTCAATGAATTCTCTCTGGATTTATATACAAGCATGTGAAGGTATGAGATCTAGTGGGCGGGGGTGTTGCACTCATGATTGTGGGTTCGATTCCTGGACCGGGTAGCGGGTTGTGTTCTTAACAGACCCATGGGTTGGAGGGTTGTTGCCTGAGTGGTGCAAGGGTGTCAACCGCTGCCAGGAGTAGTAGGGAATCACCAACAAATGGTGGATGTTGTTAAAACACAACGACTATTCTCCTAATTATTCTAATTAAATATCTTCTTTATCTTACAGGTCTGGTCATTCTAGAGTATCACATAGGATTGGTGGTGGCAGCAGCAGCAGTGGAGCAGGACATGGTTCGTTATCACACAGGATTGGCAGTGGTGGTGGTGGTGGTCATGGCATACAACATTGGGTAGGTGGTAACTTATCAGGCAGCAGTAAACCAGTGAAAGATGCTCGACAGCTTTTGTCCAGGTCAGACAATGTTGGTTTGAGTAGGTATCAGAAAGGTCACATAACTGTGAGAAGTGATGATGATGATGATGATGATGAGGAAGAGCAGGAGGATGAAGAGGGCTCAGACGATTCCATTAATGCTGACAATCAACCATTCTTCAATACTGGCAGTGATCTCCGTGCCAAACTTGAGTGGAAACGAATGCAAATGCCATCATCTGTTTCATCAACATCTGGTCATTATCCGCAGCTGAAGATTGAAGTATTAGAATGATTAGCTAATCCATTTTACTGCTAACACCAACAACTAATCTTTTCATTTTTATCTCCACCATTCTGGAACTCTATTATTATTATTATTATTATTATTATTATTATGATAGGGATGGAAGGGTTTGATATCGACCGTTCTCTCCCTATAATCACAAATTTCTGGCATTGTGTCTATGCAAGAAATCATTATTATTATTATTTTAATAATAATAATCATTATTATTATTATCATTCTTATTATTATTGGAATTGCAAAGGAAGTGAGGAGGAGGAGGAGGAGAAGGAGTTCATGACCTTTCTTCAGAGTATTAGCTTCCTGAGTCTAAGTGAATTGTCTTCAACAGAGATTCCTACCTGACTCATATACAGAGCCTGCTCACTAACGAGCTTACTTCTTACTCCACTAACTGGATGTTATTATTATTATTATTATTTTATAATCTTGAAACACAAAAGTTCCCAGTAAAAACTGAAGTCCTCAACTTTTATTTAGATTCCAAGTTGAAACCTTTTTTTTCATTTCATGTTCAACCACTGCTGTATTCTTGTTTTGGAATGTGTGAATATCACACACTCTCATCTACTCTCTCTCTCTTTCTATGAAATCTTAAGTTTTGTGTTGTCTATGTAGGAAACATCATCATCATCACCACTACCATTATCATCATCATTTGTAGAGGTAGTGGATTGGTATATATGAACACCATTGGACTAAATACTTTAGTTTTTGTTTCCCTAATCTCTCTTTTTTCTGGACTCAATTCTGCTTCTCATCTCATCTGGGGATTATAACATTAATGGGATTATCCAGCTTTCCTAAAAACGTGATAATTGTAAAACAATTATTATTACTTTGCTCATCTTTATGTTCTGAGTTCAAATTCCACTGAGGTTGACTTAGCCTTTCATCCCTTCTGGGGTCAATGAAATAAGGACCAGTTTAGTATGGGGGGTGGTGTCAATGTAATCGACTTCCCCTCCCCTCAAAAATTACTGGCCCTGTGCCAAATAAGAGGGGGAGATAATTGGAGTGCCAGAGACTACATTAATGCTTTGTGGTTATGTCCCTTTATGTTTTGGAGCTCAAACTTGGTTTGTCTTGTTTACCTTTGCTCTCTCTGTAGTCGACATAATATTAAATAGTGGGGCCAGTTAGATCAGTGACCTCCCTCTGGTCTTATACTAAAGTTAGAAATAATTATTGAATGCTGCAATGTTTTTAATTTTGGTCTGTTTCATGTTGAATCCTCATTAAGCTTGACTCTGCCTTTTACTCCAGTAATGTTGTTAAAATAATAATTAGCCAAATTGTGTTGGAGTAGATTCAGTCAATGACGCCCTTCCATCGTCTGATGCTATTTCCTCCCTCATAGAAAACATAGAATATTGCCTATTCGCATCATTATTGTTTTAATGTCCACTTTTCCATAGGTTGGACAGGAGTTTATTAAGACAGATTTTCTTTGGCCGGATGCCCTTCCTGTTGCCAATCTTCATCTGTTTCCAAGCAAGGTAATATTTCCCTATGGCCAAACATATTGGAAACAGATAGGAACTCCTTCTATATGCAGAGTTGTCCCATGAACTGCATTATGACCCCGCTAGTGATGGTGGCATGAAAAATAAAAGCCCCCCCCCCCCCCAGTACATACTGTAAAGTGGCTGGCATTAGGAAGGACATCCAGCCATAGAAACCATACAGAAGAAGATAGTGGAGCACGATGCAGTCCTTGGACCCATCAGATCCTGTCAAACTGTTCAACTCCTGCCAGCATAGAAAAACAGACATCAAATGTTGATGATGAGGATGATGATGATGATGATATATACTTACACACACACACACACACGTGTGTGTCTCTCTTTGTCTTGACATCATATGATGATGGCTGTAAATAAGTGTCATTGTTATCTAATATTCTGAAAAAACACACCTGGCTGTGAGGAAATATTACCTTGCTTGGAAGAAATGGGCAAAGCTTGACTACAGGAAAGGTATCCAGCCATAGAAAATCTGAAGCCCAGTCCTGCAATATTTCAATTCTAGTAATGAAGGCCATTTTGTACTGAAGTCTCCATTAGGTTTAGATATTCAATTTCAACCATCTGCATTTTTGATTTGTCCCTTTTTCTACCCACAGTAATTCTCTATCTAGAATGGAAACTTTGTACTCGATGCATTATAATTCCCCACCCACCCACACAATATATCTTCCATTATTCCTTCTCTAATTACAGATTTCAAATGGGTTCTTCTTCAGATCTTTAAAGAGGATATTCTCCCATTTCACTGGTGTTAGACATGTCACAGTTCTTCAGTTCTTTAATTCATTCAACTTCTGCTAGTGGATTTGTCTTTATCTTCTGTTTGTCATTGGATGAGATGCCAAGGTGTAATGGGTCCTTGTTTCTCTGGAGTAGGGAACATATTTCTTATTTGCAAGTTGTTCTGGTTGGGGCAAAATGTCTTTTACTCCCTGTTGTTGTTTTGGCTTTTAATGCTGATTGTAATTTATTCCTGAGCTCATTATCAGTCTCATCTATAGCTAATCAATATATCACCATCATTATCAATGCCATGTATAAATAATTAATATTACAAAGCTAATGTAACAAATTGTTTCTGATTACAAAAAAAGCCATTATTATTTCACATTCAGTATACGTTGAGAGTTTGTAAAAGTAATCTTGGAACAATACAATGTTTTCTCCTTCTTTATAAATGAAACTTTTCAGCATTTACAAGAAATCTTTCTGAAGAGTTTTGTAAGCTTAATGAGTTGTCCGACGATGGTTTGCCAGATATGAATATAACGAAGTATTTAGTTATCACAACACTATATCTGTGGTTCCCTCCTTCTATTGAAAATGAAGTTTCCCCACAGACCCCAGGTCGGGTAGATACACCTTTTCTCTGTCTACCCAATAAATTGATTTTATTAACAAACAACAAACTTTTCCTGCTTTCATCTCTTAATTAAAAGATGTAACTAATACATTTTGCACTGCAACCCACCAGACCTTCCATTTCTACATGGGTGGTCCTTATGCTGGGAACTGTTGCTCTACATGGAACACTTCAAAGACTGTTGGAGTCACTTGTGTTCTTAGCATTTTTCTATTGAAATCCGCTGCCTTTGTTTCAGTTAATTTTGAAAATAATGAAGAATTTAGTAAAATAACTTAGTCTTTATTAATTTTGGTGTTTGGACTAATAGCTAGGGATGGTCTTGGGTGGATTGGTATCAAAAGGATTTGTGTCCTTGGATTATATGATTAAGACTGGAACTATCAATGGTTTTGTCCACAAAGCAGTAATTAGCATTCATCGTTTCTTGAACTTTAATCAGATTAATTTCATTTTGTTTTCATTTATATTTAAACAAATTAAAATCTTATGTATTTGTTTTGCAAGATTCCTGATGTGAAATCATTTGTTTGAAACAGATATTGTTATATTTGGGGGGGATGGTCATATTTTTGTGCATCGTGGTTAATTAGCAAATATATGACCATCCCCAACTATCTGAAATCTCACAGGATCTCTATGTTGTGTGTGTGTGTGTATAAGGACTTAGACTGAATGTGCACCTGGGCACCAAACCAGAAATTTCTATGAAAATGGGTTGGACTCTAAACCATAGCAAAGGCAACTGATTCAGAGGGTGGAGAAGAATTCTAATAAGAAATGTCTGAGGTATGTTGTTCATTGGGTTTGTGACAAACATTTGCACCAACTTTTTACCCTGAAAATAAATCATTTGTGTGGGTCATCTAACAGTTATAATATAGGCTGTTTGGCCCTCGGGCATTGAAGCTGATGGCAGAATACACACACACACACTTTCTGTAAAAAGATTGGCAACGGTTTTATTTGTGGGAAGATTTGGCTGCTATATCTAGCAAATCAAGGTTTTGTTGCTGACCCTTAAATCAGGGTTTCATTCAAACACACTCTGTATTTTTACTATAACTTACACAACATTGGTGATGTTCCAGAATAGGACAACACTTGATAAATAAAAAAAAAAAAAATTGTCTTAGCCGTAAAAAGAATTTTAAAATATTGTGTGATTCAGAAGCTTGCTTCCCAACTACATGGTTCTGGGTTCAGTTCCACTGCGTGGCACCTTGGGTCTTCTACTATAGCCCTGGACCAACTAAAGCCTTGTGAGTGGAATTGGTAGATGAAAACTGAAAAGAAGCCCATTGTATATATATGTGTGTGTGTGTGTGTGTTTGTGTCTTCCCTCCCCCCCCAACTGCTTGACAACCGGTGTTGGTTTGTTTACATCCCCCATAACATAGCAGTTTGGCAAAAGAGACCAATTGAATAAGTACCAAACTTAAAAAAAAACCCCAAAAATACTGGAATTGATTTGTTCGCCTAAAACCCTTCAAAGCGATGCTCCAGCATAGGCAAAGTCCAATGACTGAAACTTGTAAAATGTTAGAATTGAATTGATTTGTTATGTAACATGAGTTGAGAATTGCCGTATTTTATATTGCTCGTCAATAATAATAATAAATACCAGATATTCTCAAGAGATCAATACATTGATCAGAAAAGTTCATGCAATTTTACTAACCCCCCCTCCTCCCCACTCCAATCGCCATTAGGAGACACTAAACTATTTATAACCAAAGCAAAGTGGAATTTTAAATGATTTTGTATGGATTAATAATGGAGCAAATGTTTGAGGGTTTTTTTTTTGTTTGACCTTTGTCCTTTATTTCAATGGTGAAGTCTTACATAATGAGAATAGTATCTTGGTTGATTGTGACATATAATGCCTACCTTATGGAATGTCATCGCTTTCAATAGAAGATGATGATGATGAGTGTCTAATAAATGGATAACACAGGCATCAAGTGTCTGGGATGGGATGAGAAATTGAAACTGGATTCTGTGGAGAAATGAACCAAACCTTTCATCTGATTCTCCCTATTTAATCAGAATGTGAAACTGCACACTAGAGAGATAACAAGAAACACCGTTAGTTACAATACTAAGCTAAATCAAATCTTAAAATAAGGGCCAAAAAGGGAAAGGGATAAGATTTTATCTTTTACCAAAAAAAATAATTACTGATTTAGTACATTTTATTTTTTCATTTTTTAAAAATCTCTGAAACAAAGAACAGCAATTGGCTTGTTAACTGATGTGCTGCAAAGTATATGTCTACAATTAATATGAATGTATGTATGTGTGTATATATATATATATACACACACACAGTATCTGTGAAGAGACAGGTTTATATATTTTCAGCCCTCATTTCATCAAGTATTTTATTTTGTGAGAAGATCTTTAACACTGGCAGAATTGTGAGGAAGTCGGTCAAAATGCTTAAAATTTTTTTCTTCTGGCTCTTTACATTCTGAGTTCAAATCCAGCTGAGGTCAATTTTGCCTTTCATCCTTTTCAGGTCAATAAAATAAGGTACCAATTGAATACGGGGGTTGATCTAACTTTCCCCTAAAATTGCTGGCCTTGTGCCAAAATTTGAAACTATTATTAATGTTATGTTTTAATTAACTAAAAACGAATGAAACCAACCTGATATCAAGGCCTCCCCACCTAAAAATAAACCCTTTGGCTGCAGTTTTACCTTTTGTAACAACCAACATCGATTAGAAGATTTCTTCTTGGAAATTGTTCAGTGGTAAAAACTCTTGTGATATCTGTTTACTGCAAACTGTTGTTGGTGCAGCAATGAATTGTTCTATCTTGTGGTTAAGTTAAGTTATTTGATGATAAATCTCAACATTTTTGACATCTTGGTGACTGAAATAACTATTTACTTCTGAAAGGTTGACAGAATTCCTTTTCATATCTGGTGTAGATTTTATAGGCAGACAACGGACTATGTTGCTGGGTGAAGAGACAGTTGGGGGTGGGGGGGTGCAAGGAGAAGGTTCTTTTTCTGGATATCATAAAACAAAAGACAAAAATAATTTAAAGAAGAAAAAAAAAGAACATTGAACTTTTTGTTTTTTTATGAAAAAAAATATTAAAAAAATTTTTTGTATTTTAAATAAATTTTTATCTGTTGATTGACTTTTCTGAAGAAATAAACCAAATTTTTTATAATTAGGTTTTTTTTACTGACATTTTGTTTGCATCTTGTGGCTTTGATTTTAATTCAACTGTTTCTGTAAAATCAAGTTTTGTTTCAGGTATTTGGGACTTTGAATAATTTAGTGTGTGTGGGGGGGAGCAACAGTGGTACCTAATAATTAACGAGGTGTCAGAGCTATACTTAATGAAGAGGAGATGGATGAGTACAAGTGAGCCAACTTTTATTTGCAAGCAAACCTGGGTTGGTACCATCATGTACCATGCTTTTGTTAATTGTTTGAGGTGCTTGTTTAGTTACAAGCAGATATAGATACTATCTGGACCCAGCAACATAGCCTAATGTGGAAGAGAGAACTGTTCCAGCCCAAGGCTGGTACTAACAAGAATAACCTACCTAATTCAACTTCATTTTGAGTTTAAACCATTTCAATACCAACCCCAAAATTCTTGATTATTTCACAAATCAATTCAAACACATTGGGTTTGAAGTATTTTATTAGAAATATTGTTGTTAAGGGTTTTTGATGTAGAGTGCATGTTGAGATCCTTGCAAATGGAATTGTGATCTGTTCTTTGGAATGGTACACAGTTTATATCTAACCATTTCATGTATTCTCAAAAGTAAATTAAATTAGGCCTAATGTGGACAGTAGAATTAGGGGATACAAAATAGTAGGACCGTTTGCCTCACAATATACAGGGACAGGATTAGATACTCTCAGTTGAAATCTTGCTGGAGTTTGATGAAATATCACAAACAACAATTATTATTTCCTCTTTTTCAAAAATTAAGTTAATTGCTAAGTATGTGGCCGGGTGACTTGAAATAATAACAAGAATCACCAACATCATCATCGTCTTCATTTAACATCTGCCCTCCATGCTGGCATGGGTTGGTTGGGTTGGCATGGCTTCTATGACCGGATGCCCTTCCAAATGCCAACCACTGTTTTATAGAAATTTGACAAAGATAAAAAGGGCAACAATAATTCTTTAAAACAACTTTCTAAAGTATTTGACAATCATTTTTAGGTCAAAATTTGACCCAGGACCAAATTGTCCTCAAGTAAAGAAATGTTTTCTGTTGATTACATGGAAACAACCATGTAATCATCTACCTCCAGATTAAATTGTTTTCACAGACTGAAGCAAGAAAACAACTTTCAGACCATGTCATCATCTTAACGTCCACTTTTCCATGTTTGCATGGGTTAGATGAAGTTTATTGAGGCAGATTTTCTACAGCCAGATGACGTTCCTGTTGCCAGCTTTCACCTGTTTCCAAACAGACGTGTTTTCCCAGAATACTGGAAATGAATAACAACTGTTTACATAACTCAAACACATATATATATATATATGGGCTTCTTTCAGTTTCCATCTACCTAATTCATTCACAGTGCTTTAGTAATTAGGCTGTTGCATTTATGATTGTGGTTTTGATTCCTGGACTGGGTTACGAGCAAAACACTTCATTTCACATTGCTTCAGTCCACTCAGCTGATAAAAATGAGTAATTCCAGGTGGGAAATATGTAACAAAACCACGCCACAGAATCTGGGAAACTGGTTTAAGGACCTTTGAACCCTTTGAATTCACTCCCAAAGCTTTGATTGGCTTGAAGCTATAGAAGACACTTGCCCAAGGTGCTGCCACACATTAGGACTGAACCTGAAACCATGTGATTGGCAAGCAAACTTCTCAACCACTCAGCTGCATCTGTGTCTTCATGAACACTTTTCAATTGAGAAAAGAAAAAGATTTAGAAATCGGGACATTTCTTGAAATTAGTTTAGGATTTTTCAGTTTTTGTTGATGTTTTGCTAGATTCATTGAAACTTGGACATGTTTGTATCTGTAGGCCCCTAAATCCCCTTAAGATTATACAGATTATTATGGTAGAAGGTGAGCTTCTTGAAAATAGAATAATAGGTCAAAAAAGAGATTTTGAAGTTGCTCGGCTTATCTGTTCATATTTAATCTCACCATCAATTGCTGCTAGATCTTCTCGCAGTCTTTGGTTGAAAATTTCAACAGAATCTGCAGAAAAAATAAAACACAAAAAAATTCTCAAAACAATGAATAAAAAAAACAATGATAACTAGAAGATGCTTTTTTTTAGAATTATTAAATGATATCCAAACTCTAAAATGAAAGGGTTACAATCCTACTGACCAAACTGGTAACTGTTTGTATCCTATCACATGGACAGTTGAAGCAAAATAATATCAGTACAACCAATAAGTCTGTAGATGACCAAGGAAGACAAAGGCGTGACTTTGCTTCCAGTCTCTCTCTCTCCCTCTCTCTCTCTCTCTCTCTCACACACAAAGGTTTTTAAACAGAACATAAGGATAAGAAATTCCTTCAAACTTTCATTCCATTTTTCAAAAACTATTCATTCAGTGAATATTCAAAAGAAAACCTGGGCTCAGTTGACCAGATGATGATCAGGAATGAGCAACTCAGAGTACTGGAAATTGTAGCCTTTCAGTTATAATGTGTTAAAGAATATTCTACACGTATTGAATCCTGTAATTTATCTTTGCCACAGAATTCAACACAGCCCTCGAACTTTTCACAGGTTTCAGCATGGCCCTCGAACTTTTCAATATATATATAAAATGTAGGTAGGTAGGGTAAAATCCCAGCTGTTTCCTCTTGAAGCACATCAGCTTATTCCATTGTTGCAATCCAGTTTGTAGTTACTGTCATTGTCGTATAGATGCAAAGTTGAAAATTCTGGAAATATTGTTTCCCTGTTTTGTTACATATTTTATTGATGATTGGCAGAAGATACAGAATGATTCAAGGGCCGAGAATTCCATGCATTGGCACAAAACGTGAGTCACTCTGACTTCTACCTATTATTAACAAAAAAAAAATATATATATATACTCATATTTTGAGTTCTATTTTCCTGTTTGCATCACCAAACCTATATATATATAGTCCAACCCATGTTTGCATGGAAAGCGGACGTTAAAGGATGATGATGATATATACTATTATCGTCATCCTGATCCCATCTGTGAATGCTGGCATGGGTCGGATGGTTTGACAGAAACCAACAAAAGCCAAAAGATTGTACCAAGCTGCTTTGTCTACTTTGGTATGGTTTCTACAGCTGGATTCCCTTCCTAACACCAACCACTTCACAGAATGCACTGGGTGCTCCTTTTTGTGACACTGGCACTAGTAAGGTTGTCAAGTAATTCACAAGACAGGATCCCTTCAACTGAGTGGGAGCAGAGTATTGTGGAAAGTGAAAGTATGATAGACAGACAGGAATGTATATGTGTATATATATATATATATATATTGGAAAGTCCGAGGGCCGTGCTGAATCCTGTGAAAAGTTCGAGGGCTGCGCTGAATCCTGTGGCAAGGATGCGGCCGAGTCCAGTATCAACAATGTCATGCTGCTTGAGGTGGCAGCATTGGCAAAGTCTCTTGCTTGGGACGGCCACATCGAGAGTCCCATTGCTAAGAGGTGGTCGCATCGAGAGTTTACGGATATGTCTTGTTGCTTGAGGCAGCAGCATCGACAATGTCTTGCTGCTGAGGTGGCAGCACGACAATGTCCTGTTGCTTGGGGCAGCAGCAATGGCAATGTCTTGCTGCTTGAAGCAGCAGTATAGGAAATGTCTTGTTTGCTTGAGACAGTAGCATCAGCAAATGTCTTGTTGCTTGAGGCGGCAGGCAGCATTGAGAGCTTAGTTTCTAAAAGGCGTTCCAGGCCGACAGCAAGGACTCTCTGGCAACCCAAAGTGCCAGGTAGAGGCAAAGTACGAT
>JAOPUL010003754.1:14397569-14409007 GCA_027564515.1 Octopus rubescens | reverse complement strand
CACGCAGTGGGATTGAACCCAGAACCATGTGGTTGGGAAGCAAGCTTCTTACCACACAGCCACGCCGCGCCTATGATTGTGAGTCAAATATCCCTTTTCACTAAGCCAGAAGCAGCACAGGGTAGGGTTATGGTAAAATACCTCACACATCCACACAACCACATGTGAAGTGGAAATTCCTCACACACATTGTGATCTAAAATATATTAAATACACACAAAGCTATCATCTAATTATTTTCGAAAAGTTCAAAACCCAATGAAGCATAACGAAACACTGACCCCTGAATCTGGTTCACAATGGTCCATATTTTGATGTGTGGTATTAAGGTCGCCCAGAATGATCACATGACTGAAATTAGAAATAGAGACAATATTAATTTCAAATTTTGGCACAAGGCCAGCAGTTTTGGGGAAGGGTCTATGTTGACCCCAGTGCTCAGCTGGTACTTATTTTTATCAACCCCAGTGGCATTTGAACTCAGAATGGATGAAATGCTGCTAAGCATTTTGCCTGGCATGCTAACAATTCAGCCAGCTTGCCACCTTAGAAATAGGGAAAATGATTATTATTATTACATTGATAAGACAATAAGAGATGGGTCAGGAGGGGCAGTGACTGTGACAACTGCTGGCTACATCCCCAGGTTTGTGACAATGACAGGGATTAATGTTGGATAGATAAAGTTGAGTGTTTGTAGAGACTAGGCAGAGGGGTGGGGGTCACAGTTCTGTGAAGAAACATAGGATGAGGTATTAAGTGTGGAAAGATGTTGGAAAGGTGAGGTACAGTAAGAGTAGTGAGTATCTGGTGGGAGAAGTGGGCCAGGATGGAGAGGTTGTATCACTAATTGGTTCAGAGAAGTGGGCCTCAGTGGAGATAGTATGTAGTCAGTTGGTTCAAAGACAAAATAATGGAAATGGGAAGAAGAGAAATCAATAACACAAATGAGTTTGGGTGGAGAGGGTGTATCACTAGTTGGTTCAGGGGAGTGGGCCTGGAAGGAAAGGGTATGTAACTAGTTGGTTCAGATGAGCAGAGACCACTGTAGTAGTGGTAAAAGAGGCAGAGAGAGGAGGCAATGGATCTGTGAGACAATGGTCAAAGTCTGTTGGTGACTAATTGTCAGTCAAATGGCTTTAATAATGATTTGGAAGAGGAAGTTTTGGCAAAAGGATTCTGGTAATTTCTTTATGCATCCTGAAGAGATTAAAATGGTAATCAATATTCCTTTAGAACAGTGCTTCTCAACTGGGGTCCATAGAAGATTTATCTGCAATATCGTCTGGAAGGTTCAGTGTTCTGAGGACATCTTTCAGTATTTTGTCCCATGTCTTCCAGGGTCTCCTTTTCCACGAGTTCCATCCACTTTGAGCTGTCGGCCTCCATCCGCATCACATGATCAAACCAGTGCAGTCTTCTCTCTTGCACACTGCATCTAATTCTTCTTATGTCGAACTTCTCTCTCAATACACTAACATGCAGTCACATGTACACTTACATTACACATCCAGCAGAGCATACTAGCCTCGTTCCACTCTAGCATTCGCATGTCTTCTGCAGTCAGGGCCCATGTCTCAACCTGGCGCCTTGCTGTACTGAAGACCCACTATCCACAGCAGAAGTGTTAGGGCCAAATCTCCTGATGAAGAGGATTGGCTTGCAAGAGTCCTGTGCCAGTGCCACGTAAATAACACTCGCGCCAAGTCCTGCGTCAGTGCCACATAAAAAGCACTCATGCCAGTGCCACGTAAAGGCGCTCATGTTGGTGGCATGTTAAAAGCACCCAGCATACACTCTAAAGTGGTTGGCGTTAGGAAGGGCATCCAGCTGTAGAGATCAAGCCAAATCAGACTGGGACGTGGTGCAGCTCTTCAGCTTGCCAGCTCCGGTCAAACCATCCAAGACATGCCAGCATGGAAAACGGACGTTAAAGGATGATGATGAATAAATTGGTTATACTTCTACAATACACAAAATATTTTGACAATTTTTTATACAATTCCTAATAATATTTAATTATAAAAATATAATAGGATTTTTGAAGCATCGAATGGTTATGAGTGTCCATTGGAGTAAAATAGGAATCAAAGGGGTCCAGTAGAGTAAAATAGGAATCAGAGGGGTCCATAGGTAAAAAAAATGGTTGAGAACCACTGATTTACAAGAAATACAGACAAGTGTGAAAGGATTTCTGACATACAACCTACACAGTCACACATCAGTGAACAAAAATAATGAAATTCACTTCAGTACCATGACTAGTATTAACCCTTTAGCATTCAGATTATTCTGTCAAATATAATATTTATTTATTCACATTGTTTTGTATTATTCATGGTAGGTACAAGAGGCCAGATTTGGCTGGTTTGAACATAAAACAGGTAGAACATTTGGGCTAGATATAGCTGGTTTCAATGCAAAAGTGTTAATTTTATTTCAACCCCAGAATCATAATAGAGAAAAGTTCACCAGAAGATTAAGGGGCAAAAGGAAAAGGAAGAGTGGAGTGGGGGACACAAACATCAAAAGAAACTCTACCTGCCACTTTGAATTAATGCCTCAGCTCGGGTTTGTAAGAGTGCAAAGAACTTCAGTTTGAAGTCATGACGTTCTTCATTGCCAGGATCATATCGAGGACAGTAGACATTAATGATAGCCACTTGACTGCAGCTGCCATCAGGATTCCTACAAGACAAAAGAATAGACAACAATAAATGACATACAACAATATTACAGAATCTCATTCCATTTTAGTAATTATGTTGGAAATTCTTCAAAATGAAACAAAAAACGAAAGTCATTATTTGGTGTCCACTTCAGTGGTTAGTAGCAGAGATGAACTATCACTGTAGATAATGAGTGGTAATATAGATAACATATATTATTATTATTATTATTATTACTAGGCGGCAAGCTGGAAGAATCGTTAGCATGCCAGGAAAATGCTTAGCGGCATTTCTTCCGACTTTACGTTCTGAGTTCAAATGCCGCCGGTGTCAACTTTGCCTTTCATCCTTTCAGGGTCGATAAAATAAGCACCAGTTGAGTACTGGGGTTCATTGAATCGACTATCCCCATCCCCGAAAATTTCAGGCCTTTGCGCCCAGTATAGAAAGGATTATTATGTACATAATATAGTTTCTTGACAAGCAGTTTATTACGAAATGGTTTCATGTTGAAAAATGGAGGTTTCCTGGGTTTTTTATTGATCTTGAAATGATGAATGTAGCCATAAGGTTTGAAGGTGTCTCTGGTGTGTATGTGAAAGACAGACGAAGGAAGCCGGTACTTACATTTGACAATTGATTCTCTTCATTATACAAAATTATTATTATTATTATGGCCGGGTTCCAAAAGATGAAACACAAAATAAGCAAACAAGGAAATTAGTTTTAGAAGATAGAATTTATTGTACAAGTTGAATTTTCTCTCCTTTTTCAATTTTCATTTCTCAACCAACAATAACAACAAAAAAATAAAAATCATAAAAAAAATAATTAAAATTTAAAAAAAAATAATTTGGAAAAAAAAATAAAAGCATATAATACAAATGAAAAACAACTGAATTTTTGATATTTGGTGTGAATGAGACGAGGGTGGGGTGTTGAGTTTAAAAAAAAATAAATAAGAAAATAAAAATTGGTGTGGAGGGGTGGGTGTGCAAGGAAAATCAATGTAGATCAATCATTTTAATCCTTAACATCCATATTTCTACAATGGCATTGGTTGGACTATATCGAGGGTTTCTTTTTTTCTTGGCACAAAGAACCAACTTTTGTAGGTGTTTGTGTGGTGGTGGTGGGCGGCAATATTCAACTGAATCGTCCATCAATCACCAATAGTTTTATTATTACTAATATTTGTTTGGTCAATTTTCACAGAGGGTGGGGGATGAAAGATAAAAGTCAACCATACATGGCAGAAGGTTGCAGACAATGTTAAATACCAGGAGACGACAGATTTATTTAATTGACCATTTCTGACTGCCAACTTTATTGCCATTGGGTTCCACTCTAAATATAGTCCTTGAGACAGTTCTTTGACACTTTAATAATTAGCAGCAACAACAAATGGATATCCAGTTGTAAAAGAAAGAATTTCCATAATGTAAAAAAAAGAAAAGAAATGTTTTAACAATATTACTTAAATTTCTGAATTTACCAATGAAAGACCCCCCTCCCCTTCCATCTCATCTCGTCTCATCCCATCCATGCTAGCATAGAAAAGTGGATGGAAAACAGTTTTATAGGAAATGGGTGGGATGATAATACCAAGAAATTCTAGGGAGAGATGAACAGCAGAAGGTCTTCAGAAAAGAAGCTCCACTCATACAAGGGTTTTGGCCCTTAACACCTTGCACTTAAAGGAAGCCAGGTTGCATCCATGACTCATGACTCCTGGATACTCTTCTGCTGCTACATTCTGTGCCATTGTCTACATAGCAACCCTCCTTGATGGTTGAGGTACCCCATAGCCAAAGTACTTTGGGTGTCGTAACCAGTTCAGTCTAAGATGCCAGTTGACTGTATGGCAAATTATGCCTTCTGAAATCCACTTCTCATCCAATATTATTAGACTTGTTTATTTTATTTTATTCATTATTATTATTATTATTATTAATGGCTCATCTCCAGGGTTGAGGGGAGAATTGAGAAACAAAGTTGACAATCTTCATGTGTGCCTTGGAGAGGTTTGAAGACAGAAAATGTAAAAGGCAGCAAAATATAAAGGGATTTTTCCCCCTAAATCATCACTGTAACCCCCCCCTTCCTTATTCTCAATGTCACTATTATATTTCATATTTAACAACAATAATATTTTCAAAATCTTTTCTCGTCACCTCTAATTCATTCTTTTTATTATTCTATTTTTCTCCATTCTTCTATATTTGCCCAATTTCATCAATTTGCATAAAAAGAAAAAAAAACCCTCTTAGTCCCCCCCCCATCAACATTTTACAGTGTGTTTAGTGTGAGTGTATGTATGTATATGAGTATTACACTCACATTGATTAGGAACTTGAGTTTCACCAAAACCAATTGACTCAAACTTTACAATAAATGTGACTCTCCTGTCAGCATTGAGTCAACCCAGGCACCCCATTAGTATATGTCATCTCATCATTTTAATGAGTCTTATTTGAGGGGAATTTGGATATTTTTAGCAGGTTGACTGACTACATAGAGAGAGACTCTCTCTACTATAATGAAATAAGTATATATATGTATATATATATACATGTGTGCATATGAATATATATGCGTGTGTGTGTGTGTGTGTGTATCATACTGACTCATTGATCCTCACATTTACATTAATAAGCAGGCAAACCTGCTTTGACACACCTCCACATCTTTCTGATCCCAACCCAAAATAACTGGTTTTATTACAACGAACCAAAGCCAGGGCCACCCAACATTTTAAGCCTTAAAATGTTAGGTGGCTCTGGCTTTCATCTGAAACAGTGGTTCTAGCCAGGCCTGTCCCTTATTTCTCACTTTGATAACATTGATCAACACTGGTTGTGGCATTGAGAACTGGACCTATCCTTATATGCCCACCACCACTAGCAGAACTGCTTGTCTCTCCATTACTTTGGTAACTACAACCATTACTAATTATTGTTACATGTGACCATTGATAGCTTAACTGCTTGGACAACCCAGAAGTGACCATTACTAAATATGACATCATGTCTCTCCTTCAATTTCACTAATTCTGTTACTCAACACTAATGCCATCTGTTTGTATCTCCATAACTAGTTATTCACATGTCTGCCTATGTCTCTATCTATCTGGCTGTCTCTGTCTGTTTTACAATCAATCTAATTATGTTTCCGTCCATCTATCTATCTGTCCAACTTACTCATAAACATTACCAGCTTCCTATTTATATGTTTTCCCCAACCAACTTTACAATCAAGAATTGTTATATATTTTGGTTTCGGTAAAAACATGATATTTTAGGAGAATTGCCATTTCTTTTTCGTTTTGATTCACCACTGCTGCTGCCACCAACATGAGTAAATCTTTGATAGAAACACCAGCTGAATCTCCCTCATATCAGAGAAGACATTAGACAATATAGTTTGACAGAGAAAAAGACAAGAAGATCATAGCTGGCAAGTCTAATTATAGATCCATTGAATCGTTAACAATCTTTGATCACTATGTTGTTATATCGGTAATTAAACATGAATTTACCCTTTCGGTTTTTGTTAGGAGGGGTTTTTAACTTTGTTGTTACTTAAACTAAAAAGAAAAACCCTGTGACTGTCTTGTCTTTTGAAAGATGACTGATGAGACATTAAACTCAGTGTGAAAGACTGAGGCTATTCATAAATCTACCATTGTGAGGCTGGGTGGCCAAAGAAAAAGTGTTTGTTTCACAGATAAATAACACATGGTTACAGGAATATGAAATATTTGCTAAACATCAACAGTTCCTTGAAATCTCCTGGTATTTCTATAGAAGCACTAGCAAATTGCCAATAAGAATAGAGACACAAGAAGACTACCAACACAATAACTTAATCTCAACAGGGTCCAACTCCTATACAGAAAGAACAGAAAAACAGCATGGTTTCTCTGACTGGATGCCTCTTCTTTACAGAGTGGACTGGGAGCTTTTTGAATGGCACCAGCACTAGTGAGGTTGCCAGGTAACTCACAAGACAAAAATAAAAACCCTCGACTGAGTAGAGTCTTTTCTTTGACTTCAAGTTACTTGGCAACTTCACTAGTGCTGGTATCATATAAAAAAGCATCCAGTACTTTCTATAAAGTGGTTGGCATTAGGAAGGGCATCCGGCCCTCCTCAAATATCCTTCAAAATACAACAAAAGTGAGCATAACAGTTTGAACAAAAGAAAATGGTTAGTTTTCTAGTTTGTTGTATCCCATCATCAGGACAGCAAAAAGGTTTGGACCAAAGATATTTCAGCTTTATAAAAGCAGTCAGTATAGCTTGAAGAAGGTACCGCCCACCTTAAGCTGCTGGGACTGTAATAACAAGTAAGTATTTCATTAGTTTCAAGTCTTCTTTTAGACAGTGAGTGGACAACAACAACAACCCACTTCAGTAAAGCCTAACCAGAAAAACTCTAACCATTGAACAGATGTCCCAGTCTTTAAGGGTTTAGGACTCTTAAACATACGGGGATAAGACTTTATTAGTCAATATGTTTCTCCTTTTTAAAGATGGTGCGATGTAAAGCCATTTGGCTGCTATTTCTTGTAGGTTGAGCAACTGCATAAAGACTTCCTCAATGGCATTGAAATTTGGCTCCTATTACTAGCATGTTGATGTACCACTTAGAGGCTCCTTTGGTGGTTTCTAGTTTGATGTATATTGTAGTCTGGTTAAAATATCTGACTGATGATGTCTAAACACACAGTCAACCTGTAATTAGAATATTCCACCATTAACTGTCTTCTGGTGGAATTCCAGAAAGGGACTTATGTCCAGAAGGGGCCACATCACAAGATGACCAGATGAAGGTCAAAGAAACATTCAGAACGAATCAACCAACATTATGTTTAGAATGTTGTACTTGGTAATTTAACAAAAATAAAGAAAAAAAAAATCTTAAGTAACCAAGATCCTCCTCCTCATCATCATCAACATCATCCTAACATTCACTTTCCCATGCTTGCATGGGTTTGATGGAATCCAGTGAGGCAGATGTTTTATGGCTTGATGCCCTTTCTGTCACCAAACCTCCATCGGTTCCAAGCAAGGCAATATTTCCCCATAGCTGGACATATCTCCATAGAAGATATGGAAATGAAGGACATTGCTTGTATGATGGTGAAGCTCATCTACAATAAAGTCAAGACAAGGAAACACACACATACAATGAACTTCTTTCAGTTTCTGTTGACCAAATCCATTTACAAGGCTTTGGTCAGCCTGGGGCTTTAGTAAAAGACGCTCAAAGTTCCACATAGTGGAACTGAACCCCAAACCATGTGGTTGGGAAACAAATTTCTCATAAGGATTTCTAATTTGTTAGAAATGTACAAAGCCAGAAATTGGAAGCAGGGAAGTGTTGATTAAATCAACCCCAGTATTTAAATGGTACTTTATTTTATCAACCCTAGAAGAGTAAAAAGCAAGGCTGACCTGGGCAGGATTAGAGCTCAGAATGTAAAGAGCCAAAACAAATTGCACAAAGCATTTTATTTGATGCTCCAACGATTCTGCCGGTCTACAACCATCATACAGATAAGCTAATAACAATAATAGTTTCTAACTTCAGCAAAGGGCCACAAACTTTGAAAGACACTTGTATTAAATATTTATTTTATTACCTCGGAGATACCAACTGAGATTTGAACCCAGAAACTAAAAAGATGGAATTAAATATTGCATTGTTTTGCATTCTACCAATTCTGTCACTGCTCTTAAAATAATAATAATTCTCTCTATGATAGGCAGAAGACATGAAATTTTTTCTTGGGTTGGGTGGGGGTTGGGGGTGTCCCAAAAGGATGAAAGGAAAACTCAACATCAGTGGAATTTGAACTCAGAATGTAAAGAGTTGAAAGAAGAGCCACTAAACATTTTCTCTGGTATGCTAATAGTTATGCCAACTCACTACCCTAATAATAATAATAATAATGATAATTTCTAACTTAGGCAAAAGGCCACAGATTTTGTTTTTAGTGAGGGATTATAGTTAATACTTATTTCATTACAGTAGAGAGAGTCTCTATGTAATCAGTCAACCTGCTAAAAATAGCCAAATTCCCCTCAAATAAGACTCATGGGGTGCAGGGGTTGACTCAATACTGAGAGGAGAGTCAATTAGTTTTGGTGAAACTCGAGTTCCCTAGTCAACATGAACATTACTGTGTGTGTGTGTGTGTGTGTGTGTATACGTATATTTCTCATCCTAATGTGGTTATATATTTGTCTATTTTTATTTCTTCCTAAATAACACTGGTTAATTTAATTTCTTTTACAAAAGTAAATCATTAATGACAGACGACGAGGAAAGAATTTTTCTCTCTCTTTCAATAAACACACACACATACATATATAACCTGGCAATTGTGTTAATACAGCCATGTACAGATAATGTCATAAAGTGAACATCAATTTGTGACTACACATGTGTCTGTTGTACAGATTATGGGGGGAGACTGACCAACAAATTCCACATGTAAACTGTTCGTCCAACAGCCTGCTTCAAACAGAAGTAGTTGTTTTCCTTTGTGAAGGCCTCATCACTGATGACGGCACCTTTAGATGCAGGTTTAAAGTCCATTCACACACCAGACCCTACACACATTCACCATTGTGCGTATGTATTTGTAGTGTGTGTAAAATTACACATGTACGCAAACAATAACAGTAAGAACATCGACAACAATGTCTGATGGCTGCAGAGAAGTGTCTATGAAGCCAGATTCTCTCAACATTATATAATGATGAGCTGAGGATAGAGAGGGTAAGTATCAAACACTACATCACATACTACATGTTCTCATTGCCACATCCCTCCTACACGACATCTCTACACTAATATGTATATCCAAACATGTCTATATACACACTGACAACATGTGAACTGCGAAAGGTGGCTTAACAAGCAGAAGTATATAGCAATGCATAGATATATGTGTGTGTGTGTGTGTATAATATATGTACGTACATGTGTGTGAATAATGTATATGTGTGTGTGTATATATATATATATATATATATATATATAAAATATAATATAATATATATAAAGTCAGCAAGTGAGATTGTGAAATCTCAAAATAGAAAACACTTAGTATTGCTCAGATGATTAGAACTTAGATTCCAATATCTCAACTGGGCAAGTGTGTGTATATATATATAAATTAACAGAGCCTTCCAGCTTACAGGCAGCAATACAATATATATATAAGGTGTGTGGCGGAGGGCTTTGAGAATTGGATACACAATCGTAAGGTTGTGAGTTTGATTCCCGGACCGGGTGATGTGTTATGTCCTTGAGCAAGACACTTTATTTCACGTTGTTACTTCTACCTGGAGTTGCAACCGATAGATAGTATTAGCAATTGGAAGACCAATGGAAAACATTGTTTCCATGGTCTGATTTGACAAAAAGTCGATCGTCTATTTATTTATATATATATATGTGTATATAATGCCAGTAGTTCATATATCCCAAAAAGAAGCACACTCTAAAACAATTTACTTTTTAAAATATATATATATATGCTACATACATATCATAGAGATACAGACAAATGTCAGTAACAGAGACAATTGTTATAGATGAAGAGTATTGTTTATGAAGTTGGTTATGTCAGCTACATGGTACTTACCTTTATCCTCCACAAACTGATGAAATACAATGTAATGCCTGGAATATTTGAAATGAGAATGTAGAGAAGACTATTTTGTCTGGCTCTCTATCTTTTCTGTCATTCTACATTTTACAATGAACAGTAAAATAATATGCCTGGTGCATCATGTTATCTGCTGTGATTAAATTGTACAGTAATTAAACAAGAAGAAAATTATGAAAAGAAAGTCAAACTTTTTTCCAGTATAAAGAAAATTTATTTCTGAAATGTAAAATTGAAGTTGAATCTTGTGAACTTTAATTGAAATAGATGTCAGTTTTAGTGTCATGGATACACCGAATATTTAAAAGAATTATTAAACATTTTGATTGAATACACTCTAAGCTTTCTTCTGTTTTATAATTAGGTAGAAGTAGGTGGAGAAGACATTTTCTTTTGGATGGGAGAAGAGTCTGTCACATGTCAATTCTCAAAGAGAAGAAAAAGACTGTAATGGTGAAAAAACAAAACAAAAATATCATTGAAGTAAAAATTCCACGTACCAAAATCCTGCCACTGTCTCTCTTATAATCCAAAGTCTATCATTTAATCTGCCACTGGCTTCAGAGTTGAGACAATGCCACTTCAAAGTTTTTGCGCTTAGATAGAGGAAGTGCAGTCATTTATAAAAAGGCCTTAATCATACAATTTAATTTCAAATGTCATCTTAGCCATGTTCTAGAAAAATGCATGTTGGCTTTGAAAGTTCCATAAAAGAAAACACGAGAAAAGATTGACAATTTGAATGTTAACAAAAGTAAGAGAGAATACTAAGAATTTGTCTGATTAACTCAGAATATGTACATTCTAAGCAATGGTTCATTGTTTCAAAAACATATAATAAATATAATATAATGCAGCTTGTTCTTGCTGGTATGTGAGCAAAGATGAAAGATTTAGAAAGTTTTAATTGTTTGGGGGTGGATTCATCATCATCATCATCGTTAAAGGATGATGATGATGATGATGATGATGAATCCACCCCCCACATAGGTGTGTGTGTGTGTATATATATATATATATATATATATATATGTGTGTGTGTGTCAGAGATACTACAGAGGATGGTCATAGAGCAACGATGCCAC
>JAOPUL010003754.1:14182479-14192973 GCA_027564515.1 Octopus rubescens | reverse complement strand
CGGGTAATAACCTCGTAACGTGCATTTAAAAGCTCTCCTACCCATTATTGGTTATCCCATGCCACTCTACAGTAGGATATTGTCCAAGGCTGGATAAACATATGGAACTCCGCTATTGAATAGGATTAATATAACACGAGGATGGAAAAAACCCAGACGTTAATGACAAATCACATTTGTTTCTGCCTCGGACACCAGCTTTGAGTCGTGTGTGTAAACAATTGTGTATTCACTAGAACTTAGGATTTACCTAAGTAGTATCATGTGTGACTAACATAAAGGGTTGAACTGAAAAAAAAACCCAACCCTTTTTAAATGAAAAGTTTAGTTTTGAAGAAGACTTATCGCCAAGAAAAAACAACTTGGGAATCCAAACTGTTGAAAAATTGAACGAGAGTAGATTTGAGCTGTGGTAAATTACGGCGATAATTAGGAAATGTTTCGTTCTCAATAAATCTCTTCAGTGAATCATAGTCGTACTTATCAAGACCGTAGAATCACTGAGGATAGACAGGTTTTAGTTCATAAACATGGCTTAGGCAATTTAAGATAGGGGAAACACATTTAAAGGAGGAGCTCTCATAGAACACTCGGAAATTATCTAGTGCTCCCCAAACCGCAATTTATTCGGACGTGTATGTTTTTTAAGCATTATAGCTTACAATTCAGCAACATTTTTTGGGTTGGGATAAGGATGTAAAATTTGGGAAAAGAGGATCATGGCAGAGCCTCTCCCATTAAAAAGACACATTTTAAAATAAATGTTATGCTTAAGGCATACACACCCGAAGAAATTGTTTTTTGCCACATTAGTTTATTTCCGACTCTATTCTAAAGGTATGCCCATATTTAATGTAATGAGACCAATTTTTTTTTATCATTTTGTTTTTATTATATTAAAATTTTCTTATCAAAATAAAAATCGTTAAAGAAAATTCTTGTCAAGACAGACAAGGGGAAACCCAGCTATTGGTTTTGAGGAATACAGACTGGTGTGTGTATATATATACACACAGCGAGGTATAACTATACACACAAGCGACAGTAGATATACCACTTAATGGTTATTTATGAACTAAAAGTAAATTTGTCCAGATTTCCATAAACTTTTGGCCTCCCTACAAACAGACTTGTATATGACACACACACACACACACACAGAGACACAGACAGGCGGTGTTTGCTTGTCTAAGTAAATGTCGTGTAACGTGGACGTTTCAAGTCGGTTCTTAGTTACGGGGTGACACAGACTCTCATCATGTCTGTCTCTCTTCGCTTTCTCTAAAAACGTGTCCTGAAGTAGAAGCAGCAACCTTTGTTGTACATATTATTCTCTCTCTCTCTCTCTCTCTTGGCCTCGTATCTATGCTCAACCATTGACACAGCCTCTTCTTACAAGCCAACGAGTCTACGTGGTTGTTCAATTTGCTAGAAATAGCAGCCAAATCTCCCTTATCATACCCTGTCATCTCAAACAAGTAAGATAAAATAGTTTCAGATACACTACTTGAAATAAAGACGGAATGGTCACAGCTGGAACGTCATTGATTATAGGCGTGCTCCTTCAGCTCTCACCTAGGGTTATATAACCACATCTACCCGCCCCCTCACCACCATTTACTAATGCCAATAGTGCTGCTGCTATTTGCAACGTTCTCGCTCGCAGCCACTTACTTCCTGTTCATTGACGTCACTCGTTGTTTGTGACAGTGGCAGTTGTTGTCTTGTTCCAACTTTAATTAGTTAATTATCTAATTAACTATTCCAGCATATTTACTACCATGGCTATTTATTTTCTTAAAGTGAGTACAGTGATAGAATTTCTTTATTTTAAGTATTTTTGGCATGTGTCTTCATTGTTCTGTCTAAAGAATGGACGACAAGAAGATACGTAATGGCGAACTGTGTATCTAATTTTATCTTCAGTGTGAAGAACAGGCGTTCAGGCCATGACCATCCCATCTTGTCTTCAGACATTAAACATCTTACAAATACATTATCCAATATGTCCCTTTATTATTTTATAAGATGTTATTGGTGTGTGTGGTGTGATTTGAAGGAGATATTCCCTTCGTGTTTACAAAAGAAATTGTATAAATCAAAATGTATGGTAAATCTCTATTCTCGTACAACGATTTAATGTCGATGTTAATGTTTAATGTTAATGTAATGACACAGACTCAATAAAGTCAAGCTTTTTAACGGAGACTTTTGCACTGGGAAAGGAGCAAATAGACTTAAATGTTATTTCTCTTATTCATAATCACTATATATAGGATAACGTTTATTATTTTTATTTTCTTTTGCTCACGTTTCCATTTAAGACGAAAGGAAGTGAGACACAGATGTCAGCTGCTTCCTTACGAACCTTTAATATATTCTTATATAATATATTAACTGTTTTTTTTTAAAGTAGATCCCCCATCTCTATATTATATACGTTCGACTACAATTCATCAAGGCGGTGCCCCAGCATGGCCGCAGTCTAATGACTGAAACAAGTTATATATATATATGTAACTTCCGTGCTTTTTTTCTTTGATAAAACATTTTTCAACGAAAAAAAAAATGCTAAATTCGTGTTCAGTTTTTCTGACTTTGCTTTTATCACACACACACACACACACACACACACACACACGTCTGGTTCTTGTGTCATGACATACTTGGTTAAATGTAGGTCCAACATTTGTTGCTAAGCCCCACCCAAGTCAGTCTTGAACAAGCAAACGTTCCAGACGTGACCATTTCTTCTTTCAGGCATTGTTTATCTTAGATTTAATTCTTTTTAAAGATAGTTGGGAGGTTCAGCTACTATGTCTAGCAGGTCGACTGGCAGTATAGAAGCTCATTCGTTAACATTTTGTTTATATCAGTTCAGTTCTCCCTTTTTCTCTCCCTCCCTACCATTATTATAAACCATTCCACCTCTTACAACACAGATGGAAGCAAAAACAACCGAGTTATTTCGATGAATCATCATTTCATGTGTGTATATCTGCATTATCAATCGTGTCTGTATACACACACACACACACACACACACACACACACACACACACACACACACACACACACACCTATCTACACATTTTTCCAACGTTGGCAGTTATACATTTTTCACACAAAATGTTTAAAAATGGTCTAATCATTGTCTAGTTAATAATGTTTGTCACTGAATAGATTTGTTTTGCTGTCTTCGACTCAATGTCTGCCGATCTTCTTCTGTCTCTCTCACTTCTTCTAACAACACCATATTGGTCCCTCGTTTCTCGAATATTCTTTCATTCTTGTATTAATAATTTTTACTTCTCTCTCTCTCTCTTTCTCTCTCGCCATTTTTTGTCTTTGTCCATTATATTGTTTAGTTTCTGCTCGTTTCTTCATCTCTCCATTCTCTTCTCTGCAACTATTGTTGATTCCGGCAATTCTTTGTCTCCATTTCTACCTGTTTTTATCTTGTTCTCTTCCTCTGCTTTCCCCTCTCA
This sequence comes from Octopus rubescens, assembly GCA_027564515.1. Lineage (NCBI taxonomy): Eukaryota > Metazoa > Mollusca > Cephalopoda > Octopoda > Octopodidae > Octopus > Octopus rubescens. The sequence continues at coordinate 14,189,485 of JAOPUL010003754.1, read as the reverse complement.
ATGTCTGTCAGGGGACCATTCCACTCTCACCACTCGCCCAAATTGTTTTTCAACTTGGAGTAGCTTCATTACGTGTCACCAACGTCATTGTTGCTTCCGTCTGTCTGTCTGTCTCTCTCCCGCGATGTGGGATGTTCAATTTTAGTTTTATGACAATCTTAACAATTTTGTAAACGAGATGACTTTTTTTCATTAACGATATCAATAATTTAATAACACTGTCAATACGTGTATTAGATATTTATTTCTATATAGAGTTCAATGAAATATTTCTTGTTTAATGTAGCTGTTATTATTTCTTCCATATTCTGAAGTCTCAAGACTGTCAGGGGAAGGATGACGCATTGGTATCTCTCTTCTTTCCTTTAGAGGAGTTTACCGTGTGACCGTTGGTAGAATATCTTCCTACTGAGGATTGAAACCGGCCTGTAAACATAACTGATCCCGTGACACCACTACAGCTGTTTACCTTATCAGTAAGGACTTAGTTTGGTCAGTGAGGGAGAGGTCAGTCTGAAAAAAACCCCAACCTTGCATCAATATGTAATGAAGACAGCAACATTGGCAATAATAAAAACAATGATGGTGTCTTTTTCATTGTAGCAAATACTCTAGGCAAAGTAGATGTGATGTTCATGCCTTTCTCTAGAGCGTTAGCTACATAAGTTAATGGTTTCAACCAACAACACTCACCCATACAAAAATAATAAACAATGTGTGTGTGTGTGTGAGAGAGAGATAGATAGATAGATAGATGTCCCTGTGTCGGTCTAATTCACAAGACCAAGTGATTACTTACTGATTGAAGGTTTGTGCCTTTTTATATGAAATGAAATCTGCTACCATGTACTTGAGCAATTATTGTAGAATAACAAAAGTTAGGACATTGTACTGTCCCTTTTATTTTATTTTATTTTTTTGATCAAAATTTAGTGTATACTGTATTTCTGTAATGTATATGGGTGTTAATTTATGCACCAAGACTGCAGTTTATTCAAATATTTATTAAACCATTTCATTTGTCCCTCTCATGGATGGACTTAAAGCCATTTCCCATCCTGTTGCATCATCCAGCCTTCATTTCTAATTTATTCAAATTTTTACTGCAACAATTTTCTATATTTGCACTTTTTGAAATTTTTCAAAGATAGGTTAATTTAAAAAATGAATGAAATTTGAAATTCTGATTTAGTGGAATACAGTCTGGTGTTGAAGACCAGAAGAGCAATGGTTATTTTGTGTGATTTAACTTTATTCTGAAGATTAGTAATCAGAGAAAATGTGAGAGGAAAAAACTAGGAGAGCAAATATAAATGTAAAATAATTGTGTGTGTGAGAGAGAGAGAGCGCATACGGTTGGGAAGCAAATATCTTTTCTAGAATATTTCTGAACAAATTACGTTAAAAACAAAAAGTAATGTTTTTACCATTTCGTTGATAATTTAAATAATTTATTTATTTTGGCAGCATTTTAAATTCTCTATTTTGTTTATCCTATTTTCGCACATGTTTACAGCTTACTGAATTTTGTTTTATTTACTTTATATAAATTCTCATATGTATAGGCATAGCTGTGTGATTAAGAAACTTGCCTCCTAAGTTCCTAACCATGTTATTTCAAGTTCAGTCCCATGGGCTTCTGTAGCCTTTGGCCATGCTTAATGGTTGTAAACAAGTGTTGTTTACAATCTTCTGTGAAAAACATGTCTGACCATGGGAAAGTATTACTTTGCTTGGAAACGAGTGGAGGCTGGTGAGAGGAAGGGAATCTGGCTGTAGAAAATATGTCTCTACAAATTCCGTCTGACCCATGCAAGCATGGAAAAGTGAACGTTAGAACAATGATGATAATAAATGTGTGTGTGTTTATTTCAGACATGTTCTCATAAATGTTTAAATTTTGATTTTGTTTTAAACTGTTTATTGAATTGTATTTTTTCTATTTATTGCAGATTTCGTGAGAATGTGGCCTAACCAAAAGTATTAAGTTTTGGATGTTATTTGGATTAAAGCAAAAATAAGACAACAAACCCCCCCTCCTCTCTCCGTCTTGTAATTGAACACACTCCATACACGAGCGATAAGCTTTTTTTCATTGAAAAGTTGCGAGTGGTGTGTATCTTGCTGACTGTTTCGACACCATGGTACTCTCCCAAAGACAGCGTGAGGAACTGTAAGTATCTTAAATATTTTCTTTTCTTTTTCTAAATGTAAGTTCAGGTTCCAAATTCTAGTTATTGGGATGGTGTTGAATGAGTAGCTTTGCTGAGCAGATTAAATATAATCTGATTGAATATTTGTCAATGATCTACACCTGGATGTTGGCTTCCCAAGCCACGTTGTTTTGGGTTCAGTTCTACTGTGCAGCACCCTGGACACAAGTCTTCTATAGAAAAACTGAATGAAGTCTTTTTGCATGTATGTGTGTGTGTGTGCGTCAAGTCTTGTGCCACTGCCACGTAAAAAGCACTAGCACTGAGACTCCTGGTCCGGTGGCATATTAAAGCACCCAGCACTCACTGTAAAGTGGTTGGTGTTAGGAAGGGCATCCAACTGTAGAAACCAAGCTAAATCAGATTGGAACCTGGTACAGCCCTCCAGCTTGCCAGCTCCCGTCAAACCGTCAAACCCATGCCAGCATGGAAAACAGACGTTAAAGGATTATGATGATGATATAAAAACAAATGTGTGTTTGTGTAAATTTGCTCTGTCACTCCATCACCTTAAAATTGTTCAGCAATGGGGTGCTGATATTATTTCCCTCTGTTGAAAGGTTTTGCATCTTTAAACATGTGTGGAATGAGGTATTCCTTATTTGAAAAACGGGTAAGGGCTAGTGACAAGAAGGGGCATCTGGCTGTAAAACAAGATGTAGAGATAACTTGAGCATTTTTTTATATACTGGTCTGAGAAAAGACAATGCCTTAAGTATTTGACAGGGCTTTGGTGATAAATGGATAAGGTTTCTCCATTTTAAATTGTACATTAATGGTTGGAGGGAAAACCTATACAGGACCAGGAAGTTATGGAAAAGTCTTGGATATTTTCTACCACATACTAATGTGGGTGGAGTGTGTGATGTTCAGAACACAGAATGGAAAATTTGGGAATGGTCAGTGGATTTGGTGCTACATAGATTTTCAATCTGTGTTCCCTGAAATTAATTGGGATTTATTGAAGTGTTAGTACTAAGTTCCCAGACTCAACTAATCTTCAACAAAGCAGTTGAGTCTTGGCATTTAGTATTGACAATCTGGTTCTTGGGGTAAACTGATTCAAAGAATTGCAAACAAATTTGAAATTTAGCAGAATAGCTTTCAATTTAAAGGTTTTGCATGTGGGTAGTATTAGGTAGAAACTCTTGTAAAATATTGGGATGCTTAGAAGTGGCTGGTACCAACTATAGCCGAAAATAGGTAAGGAAGAATTTTTTGTTGGTATGCAAGTCGACCAAACTTAAATGGTGATTAACAACATGAAACCAATTGAATGCCGCGTTGTGTAAATGTCAGATAAAATATAAACACAAAGAAAAAGAACAATGAAGATGAATTTTATCAACAAAACAATTTAATTCAATTATGAAAATAGTTGCTAATGAATTAAGTTTATATGGAACTTCAGTTTGGATGTTGAAAGGTAAAATTTTGTACATTTTTTTGTAAGATAAGTGTGAACCAATTTTTTTGTGTGTGTAATGTATGTATGTGTGCTTCCGCACAGTCAGCCATTGCAGATTAAAAATATAAATGCATATAAGTTTGTGAGTAAACAAAAAGTTCTACCAGTGTGCACCTTGCTTTTTTTTTAACTGAACAAATTGCTAGAAGCACGAATGGTAAAGAATTTGTTCCATTTTGAAGAAATCTGGCTGATCTTTGCCAACTACTTGAGGTTGATGGAAATATTAAACAATGCCATTGATGTTTGGGTTATAAACTGTAGTTTGAATTCTTGTGCAGTCTATCAGTTTCAAAAGTTCTAGATCTGAATTGGCACGCCACCCCTTGTCACTGGTAATGGTGACTGAGGTACTGTAACAAGGAATCCATTGCGGCAGCAAAGCTCTAGATATTGCTTTCAAGATGTGGAACAGCTTCCAGCTTATCCCACTCAATGTAAGCAGGCATATGGAGAGGACCCACAATGTTGAAGTGCACAGGATTAAATTTCTTGTCTGGTGATGTGAAAGTGCCATGGGATAATTTGAGATGTCTATAAATTTTTGGTTATCCATTGTTGGATATCTGTTGATGCTGGTCCAAATAAATCGAAATGAGATCAGGCAGTAGAGACCTCCGGTGTTCTTTCGGGCCCCAGACCATATCCCTGCTCACTGCTATCAGGGTGGAGATGCAAGTGCCAGTTGCTGTTCCAGCTTATTTCCCTTGCCATCCTCAGGGGCAAAGCTTTTTCCATTTTATCTGCTGGGGGCCATGAGAAGTGTCACAGCTATTCCAGGAATGGAGTGGTGGTGCTTCTTAAGTAAATATGGATGCTGTGTCCATTTGAAATGTTGCACCAAATTGAGTATGGTGGCTGAGGAAAAAAGGTACAAGCTGATACTGTAGACAGGAGGTTTTCCATAGAGCTAAAACGTTCTTTAGCTTCTTCTTGATCAGCTGTGATTTCTCTGAGATCCACAGAAGGCTGTGAGGAAGAGTGTAGATGTGTGAGGGCTTCTGTGGCTTAATTGCTTGTTCACTTGATATAACACATATCATTTATATACTAGAATAAATAAATAAATTCCAGGTGTTGAATTTCCCAAGGCAAGTATTCTGTCCAGACTTGAGCAGAATGCATGAGTGAGAAACTTGTGGTGTGTGTGTGGTGTGGTGTGTGTGTGGTGTGGTGTGTGTGTTGTAATAATTATGAAGTAGTTGTTACACACTATAATACTGTTTTGTCAAAGCTTTTGTGTTTAGAAAAGATATAGAGGGCTCCTGGAATTGAGGTTTCTCATATACACTGGAATAGCTAACAACATAAGCAGTTATTCATTGACAATCATGAATTAAATGGTACATTGAAGTTAGATATAAATTCTGTTTCTTAGGTCACCTATTTAATATTCAAATGAGGAGTTGACTTGAAACAAAACAGTTTAGCAAGTTTAATACTCTTGTTGAAGAAGCAAATTCTTTGGTGAACAATAAAGTATGTAGTCTAGCAGTGGTTTCACTGATAAGAAAGTAGTTGTCTATGGTGTTTGGCTGTGTAAACATCCGAGTTGTGCCTGGATAGTGTAATTAAATTGCATCTAAGAATGTTAGGAGTCTTACAAATGATATGGAATATAATGTTAATGACAGTTTTTACCAAAAGAAACAAGGGAAGGAACTCAAATTAAAATTTATATATGAAGTGGGGGAGTGCAGTCTTATTAAAGCTCTTCAGTAAAGCAGAATCTAACATTACTACCAGACCATGGAACTATTTTTGGAATAGATTTTGTATGATGTGGCAATTTGAAATAGTACAATGGAAAATTTCCTAGGGGCTCCACATGCTCATAGAGCATACAGTTAATTACAGGCTAACATGCTTAGTGTAGGTCCAAAATAATTTTTAATCTATTGAAATTACACATTAAATATATTTGCCTTTTTTTGAAAAATGCAGACTTTCAACTTATTTTCTAATTGGTCTTCAGTTGCCATGCATGTACATGCACGTACATGCATGTACATGCACCCACTCTTTCATCATCATTTAACGTCCGTTTTCCATGCTGGCATGAGTTGGATGGTTGGACAGGAGCTGGTAAGGCCGGGAGTTATACTAGGCTCTATTGTTTGTTTTCGGCATGGTTTCTACAGCTTAATGCCAACCACTTTACAGAGTGTACTGGATGCTTTTTACATGGCACCAGCACTGTTACTTATGTGGTACCATCACCGCCAGGGTCACCAAATACATCTTTAATACTATCAATACTACAAAATGTGATTAAATATAAAAAATGCAAAAGCTCTCCCACTAATAGCAAGGAAGGTATAATTTCAATTGGTTTATGTTCCTGTTAATATGAATGGTTAAATAGATATCTACTATTTATCCCCTCCCCCAACTGACTAGCCCACCCTCTCTCCCGTTAGCAATCATTTCCAGTTAGACAAACCATTATTGTTTTACTCATTCTGTCTCTACCAACATCATTTCATTCTCTTCTGAGTTATTTATGAATAATTAAATATCATTCCTGGTGTCTGGAGTAATTATCTAACACCTTACTTTACAATTAATTACAAACTAATGGATGGGTTGGTGTGTGTGGGGCTCTGCATGGTTCTTCGATCGTGTAGTCTCTGCACCTCATTACATTGTAGGCTCCTTATACAAGTAAGCCAATGAGGGAGTATGCATGGGGTCTCTCGACTTGCTAGAAATAGCAACTAATTCTCAACTAATATACCCAGGCTACATTGTATAACGTAGTCCTCAAGAGATTATTTCTGAAAAAGAAGACAGGATGATGTCTTTAATTACCTCTGATTATGGTAAAGAACAATCATGCAAAGGAACTTTTAAGTTTGTTTGTTCTACTACAAATAGCATGTGGCTTAGTATTCGGCTCATGATCGTAAGGTCATGAGTTCATTTCCTGGTGGTGTGTTGTGTCCTTGAGTAAGACACTTTATTTCACATTGCTCCTGTCTACTCGGCTGGCAAAAAATGAGTTGTGCCTGTATTTCAAAGGGGCCAGCCTTGTCACATTCTGTGTCATGCCGAATCTCCTTGAGAACTGTTAAGAGTATGTGTGTCTGTGGAGTACTCAGCCACTTGCACGTTAATTTCACAAGCAAGCTGTTCCGTTGATTAGATCAACTGGACACTTGTCATCATAACTGACGGGGCACCACTTCATTTGAATACAAATAGCAGTCAAATCTCTCTCAAATCACACACTATTATCTTAAAGGAAGTAAAGGCGGCGAGCTGGCAGAATCGTTACCGCGCCGGGAGAAATGCTTAGCGGCAATTCTTCCGACTTTACGTTCTG
>JAOPUL010003754.1:12880142-12892149 GCA_027564515.1 Octopus rubescens | reverse complement strand
GAGAGAGAGAGAGAGAGAGAGAGAGAGCTGCTGAATCAATGCATTGTACATGAGATTAAATTTGAAAGCAGACTGGTAACAGCATTAAACATATTTTGAGTGCTATTGTGAAAATAACCATCAACAAGTAGGAAGAAATATCATTGTTTCTAGTTTCACAATTAGCCTAAAAATACGTTTATTAAAACATAGGATTGTAACTTTGTTTACAGATTTAATATAAACACACACACACACACACACACACACACACATACACACATAAACTGAATATTTTGTGTGAATAAGAATATTTAGCATCGAAATTGATAGTGGATCCATTTAATTTTGAGATGTGTGTGTATGAGAATGTAACAAAATTGGTATTCGAGGAGCGGCAGTGTAAAATAGAAACAACAACAAAAGATAAAACAAAAATAAAATAAGAGAAAACAGAAACAAATAAAAAATAAAAATAGTAAAAAATTTCAAACAATTTGTTATATATAAATAAATAATGAAAAACAAAACATATACAGAGGAGAGATAAACAAAAAAATAAAATTAAAATAAAAATGTAAACAAAATATATATATATAAATGTAAGACAAAATATAAAAACAAAATCAAAATGTATAAATAAAATAAACATCATAAATAAAATAAAATAAATAATTGAAAGCCAGCATGAGACAAAAGCTTTCACTAAAGTGATGTTTCATCCTTTTGTTGGCAGCGTTGTGGCATGATTGGGGAGGGTGGGGGATAGAGAAGAGTGCACCAACCCGTCCACTTCCCAAACCCCGCTCTCACCCGACACAGACAGATACGCAGCATGGGTGCAAGTTTGGTTCAGAGTTTTAATTTCCGATAGTATTTATCAGCCTCCAGCTCGCTAAAACACAAAATACAAACACACAAGCAGACACCCACCCAGCGAGTTTTTGAACAGCCTCATCTTTAACGATACGTTAGATCTTTTTTGTGGTTGCTAATGCCATTGCTCTTTTTGCTGCTGTTAATGCTTTTGTTGCAGTTGTTGTTGTTGTTGTTAGTAATAATGTTTTTGTAGTTTTTGCCAATTCTGTTGTTCTTGTTGTTGGTAATACTGTTGTTATTGGTTTAGCTTATGTTGCTAATTTTGTTGTTGTTGTTGTTGGTGGTGGTGGTTGTAATAATACTAATTCCATTGTTGTTAGTAATGTTGCTGTTATTAGTAATAATATTTTTGTTATTGTCATTGCTAATTCTATTCTTGTTAATACTGTTGCAGTTGTTAATATTTCTTGTTGCTAATTCTGTTTTCTTATAGTTGTTAGTAATATTTTTGTTGTTGCTAATGTTGTTGTTGGTGGTGGTGGTTGTAATAATGTTATTGGTTTTGTTCATGTTACTAATTCTGTTGTTGCTGTTGTTTTAATCCTGCTCTTATTAGTTATAATATTTTTGTTATTGTCATTGCTAATTCTGTTTTTCTTATAGTTGTTAGTAATGTTTTTGTTGTTGCTAATTCTATTGTTGCTAGTGTTGTTGTTAATACAGCTGTCGTTGCAGTTAATTTGCTTGTTCTTGTTAATGTTGTTGGTTACAATATTTTTGTCGTTGTTGCTAATTCTGTTGTTTCATGTTGTTGCTAATGTTAACACTGCTGTTGTTGATAACAATAATGTTATTGTTACTATTATCGCTACTGTCATTGCTGTTATTACTACCTTTGTTGTTGTTGTTTATATTCTTGTCATTTTTGTTGTTATTACAATGTGTTGTTGCTGTAACTACCTTTGCTGTTAATATTAATATTATTAATTACGTTTTTCTTACTATTTTTTATTATTGTTATTACTGTTGTACTTTTTTATTTTACTCAAAATTTCCCATTTATATTTTTTTGATCTTTGCACACATTTTTTTGTTTTTTTTTGGTAATGTCTGTTCCTCTCTTGTTCCTGCTGTGTTTTGCTTAGTCATGGCAGCAGTCACACAGAGCAACTTTAAAAAGTAGAGTCAGTGGGCGGAAACTGTGAGTGAGGAACCAGTAACCAAGAATCGACAATGCATTGTAAATTTATGAAAGCCACTGCAAATGGTATAACTCTAATTGTAATTTTATTGAATTTGTAGTAAACATAGCAAAAAATAAAAACAAAAATGTAAAAAAAAATTACCAAAAACAAATAAGTTTTAAAATAAAATAAGATATAAATAAAAATATAGAAAATAAGAAAATGAATAAATGAAATTTGCACTTTTTTGTCAAATATTAAAAGAAAAACCAATTTCAGTATATATTTTGAGATGAGATAAAACAAAAAAATATAGTTTCAAAAGAATGGGGAAAATTGTAGAAATAAAAAATAAAAAAAATTCATAGATAAGTTATGTCTGTCATGAGCCCTACAGGCTTAATACAGGTTCCATAGGGTATAAGTGAATAAGATTACAACACTCCCCACCTGGATGGTTCACCAGTCCATTACAGGGTTAACTTCTCAGTTATTACTAGAATTTATTTTACAGCTGAACAGACTGGAGCAACATGAAATGAAGTGTTTTACTCACATACACAATGCACTACCTGGACAAAGAACTGAAACTAGGATCTTATGATCATGAGTGAAACAACAAAACCACTAGGCCATGTGCCTTCATTCTTAGATAAGCATTTGGCCAAAATGCTCAAACTCTTTCTGTAATTTGATGATGTTCAGAAATTTTTCAGACAATGATGTTTTGCAGCACAAAACCACACATTTGTTAAGGTAGTAGTATAAATAACTGACATGGTACTCCAGGACATAGCTGGTACACACGTAATGTAACTCTTGCCCACCCCATACATATACAGATGCAGAAAAATAGAAAAAATAAAATCTCAATCTAATAAGGATTAAAAATTCAAAAGACAGATAAGTTCTCTACCATATCTGACATGCCAATAACACTGTAATTGTTTCATGCTATCTTACACCTCCAAATTTACATTCTAAGTCAGATTGATGCATGCCTCATCTTCTTGATGGATTGTTCCATTTCCCTACTACACCTCCCTAGAATTGAACTGGCCAGACACTGTAACATAATTTCCTTTATGTCTTGTGGAGATAACTCACATGCTGGGAATATTACAGAACTGTAATATCCCTATTAATGCAGGTTAGTTACAAGTTGTGTCATGGTTTGACCTCAGCCTGTTTGGTTAAGTTCTCGATTTTCTGGTTAGATGCTGAGCAGTGGTTTAAGTATGTCAGTGACCCTGAAGGTGAACTCAGCACAGATTCAATCAAGCTGAATCAGCACAAGTAAAGTGTATCACTCCCAGTATCACTACCATGCATGGTAGTGATACTGGGAGTGATCCAAACTGGATGTCAGTAAAAAGCCATCAGTTCAACTCCCAGAACCACAGCTCCAAACAATTCAGTAACAATAACACTAAGGTTGCAATTTTTCTAAAAAGTATTAAAATCTTATCGAAGTGAATTGCAGGATCTGAGGAAATTCAAGAGGGTCTGCAATGGCAATTAATGAGTATATAGAGGATTCAAAAGTGGAATGAATTTGATTTGTTCTGAGAAAGAGGAATAAGTCACATGATTCACAAGAGAATTCTTCATCACAGAGAAGTGAATGTTTTCTGATGGTACTAAATAGATTGGGGATAATGAGAGGGTGAAAGATATTTGTGAATAGCTCTTTCTAATTTTGGCACAACGCCAGCGATTTTAAGGGGACAGGACGATTGAGTACATCATCCCCAGTGCTCAACAGGTACTTATTTAATTGACCCCAGTGCTCAACAGGTACTTATTTAATTGACCCCAATGCTCAACAGGTACTTATTTAATTGACCCCAATGCTTAAATGGTACTTATTTTTATCAACCCCAAAAGGATGAAAGGCAAAGTCAACTTTAGTGGCATTTGAACTCAGACCGTAAAGCTGGAAGAAATGCCACTAAACATTTTATCTAGTGCAGTAATGATTCCATTAGCTTGCCATGAGCTGGTCACTATTCTAGCCTGGTGCTATTCATCTCTAATTTTTGTTTCTGACTTGTGACCTCCCCTCCCCCTTCCTCATCCTTCATTCCTCATTATTTTTTTAATCCCTCCCATAGCCTTAATTTATTTATTCACTCTCATTAAACTGAACTGGTTTCCAAACAAATATCAAAACTGAAAACAACAACAACAAAAATGTTATTAAAATATATTTTATTTGAGATAAAATTAAAAAATAAATTAATTAATGGTTTCAAAAGACTGGGGAATAATTTAGAAATTTCAGAATTGGGTTTTTTTTTTTAACAAAAACAAAAGGATTTTCTATATTATCGTTTAGCCCAATCAATACTCACTAATTACTTAATGCCATTAGGAATTCCAGAAATTTGAGAATAAGGATTTCTTAGATAATGCTTGAACCCTTTCTGCTACACAATTACCATGAGGAATTCTTAAAATAACAGTCATTACTGCTGGCATAAAGTCACAGATATGGTTGGGAAGCAATATACATTATTAAAATAGCACTTGATACATAACTGGTATCAACTCTGATCCTGATCCCATTTGGATAAAGGCAAAGTTTTGACTAGTGGTTCTCAACCAGGGTCCAGATGGCCCTTGGATGTCCAAATAAGATTTTGATGTTAACATTTATATGCAATAAATTGGTTATACAATACACAACAATACACAAACTATTTTAATTTTTTTTATACAATTCTTAATATCTAATTAGAAAAATACAGTAAGAATTTTTTTATACACAGTGAATGGGTATGGAGGTCCAGTAGAGTTAAATAGGAATCAAAGGTGTCCATAGGGGAAAAAATGGTTGAGAACCACTGCTTTAGACTATGGAGGAATTCAAACACAAATAGTAGGTAGACAGTTTAGTTCATTTCTCAACCATTTCTACCACTAAATTATTCTCAAGAATATTTTAGTGGTCAATATTTGACTGATACTTTATTTTATTGACCTCCAAATGGATGAAAAGCCAAGTTAACCATGGCAGATTTGAATTCAAAACATAAAGAGCTGTAAGGATTCCTAAAATAATACTGATTTGTGGCAGCAACCCACAAATTTACTGCTGTTCAACTCTAGGCCAGCCCTAATTGAAGAGACCAATGATCTAAGCCATTTCAGCTTTGACCAGCTTATCTATTTCACAAAGTGAATAGAATTAACATTTAATGCTCAGATTACTCTGTCAAATGTAATACTTATTCACATTATTTTGAATTAATCATGAATTATCTCATAACTTCAAGATTTTGATGTGATTGTTAATTTGACCTTTTTCAAACATGAAACAGGTAGAATATTTCGGCCAGATGTAGTCGGTTTCAGTGTTAAAGGGTGAGACAGTAGAATATACTTGAGTTGCAGTTGGCTTCTATTTCTAACCAGTCATGATTACATAGTAGCTCTCTCATTGGCTGAAAGCCAGATTTATTGGGAACTGATATCAATGATTGAAATGATAAGATATGATGCATAATTATTTTATCAAGCCACACAGGGACGAAAAGTAAGTCTCAAAACTAAAATGAGTTATTTGATCTTGGAAAGTAGGTAGATATTTAGTTCCATTCTCTGCCATCTCTTCCACTTAAATGAAATTGAGAGAAAGACAGTGTGATTTTAATCATTTCTAGTGAACATTATAAACCTCATTCAAGTAAATGTAAACTGGCTTTCATAATAATAATAATAAAAATAATAATATTAATAATAATATTAATAATAATAATAATAATAATAATAATAATAATAATAATAATAATAATAAAAATAATAATAATAATAAATAAAAGAAAAAATATTAGATATTTTTTATTTGAGATAAGAACAAAAAATTAATAGTTTAAGAAGAATGGGGAAATTTTTTTTAGAAGTTATGGAATTCTTTTTTAGAAAATAAGGAACGTTTTTTTTGATGATTTTTTGTTTGTTTTTTTTTGTTTGTTGTTTTAGATCAGCATTTAGTTGAATGCACTAAGTTTTTCAGTCATTCTAATGCCATTAAGAATTCTTAAAAAATATAGTAACTAGCACTAAAAAAGCTCCCCACCCCACACATACACCATATATTTGCTATTGAAATAATATATATAACTGGTACTTATTTTATCAACTCCCCTCCCTACTTCTAAATAAAGGCAAAATCTTAACTCTGGAAGGATTTGGACACAGAAGGTAGGAAGAAATGTTGTGCAGTTCTCAGCTGTTAGTTCTCTTGAAAGGAATTAACAGGAAGTCAGACAGTGACTTTACCGTTTCTAGAGACAAAGAATGAGAGGGTTGGATAACGTCCATAGTCTCAGTTGGTCACGCTTGGGAATCCAATCAGAAAGTGTAATGACGGTTGCTTCTGATAGGACCCCATGGAGGGAGTGCCTGAGAACTCTACCTCCAAGACTCTCCCAGGAAGAGTGGGGTGAGAAAATGAATGGATGGATAGAGAGAATTCCCTCCCCATTAGAGTAAAATGGTTTCAAACTAGAATTGAAACTAAATTTCTGGATCGGAATTTTCTGTAAAGTACTCACCACATGAAATAAATAATTTATAAGGTGCACATGTAAAAAAAACAGTACACATACACACATCACGAATGACACTCAAATGTACATGAATGCACATACCTACGCATACACACACACACTCACCCACATATTTATTATATATACACACACACCTACCTCTCTCACAAAAACACAGACTACATATAATAAGTACATACATATGCACACACACACACACACATAAACTCCACATACTATATACCCAAACATACATACACACAATCACTTGGACAAATTATATATACAGCCACACTCAAGGGACAGCCTGTCTTTGAAATGTATAAAATGTGTGAAATTACACACACACACACTCTTCACACCATACACCACATTATGTGTGGTGTGTATAAGCAAATGCATGAACTCATACACACAAACACAAATGCACACACATGCTTCACAACATCCACCACATTACATAAACAAGAATATACAAACGCATGTGTGTATAAGCTTATGCATGCGCACATACATACATACACACAAACACACACACACATCTACACATAAAGAAAAGTTCTTTAAAACTTGTCAAATTATATTTACAACACTCAGAGAAAAACATGCACATGCATGCATGCATGTATGCACATATGCATGTATGTACAGGCAGAAAAGCACTTCTTTCAAACATGTCAAATTGTATATAAAATACTCATAAACAAGCAGGACACGTGTATATGCTTACATGCATGCATGCATGTATGGATGCATGCATCCATACATGTAGATATGCAGGCAAACACATGCAATTAATTGACACCTTTTCTTTGTAAAATTACAATTTAAATTACGATTATGCATGTATGCACATCACATGCATTAGGGACTGTTCTAGTTGACAATAACCTTAACTATGCAAACATTCACTAACATGCATCCTCTTGCATACACACACACACACACACACATACACACATATATATATATATATATATATATATACAAGTGCATGCAGGCATTATAATAATCTCACTGATGCAAATACTGTTTGTAGCATGATAAAATACGCACACCTGCGCAAGCATGCATTCACTTGCATGCATGCAAGTGAATACATAGTGTTTTCCCCACCCTCGTACTGCCACTGATGCAAATATTACTATTATTTGCAACACATTGAACCTCAATATTAGCTAAAACTAAAGAATGCATTTACATATATGCACATTGCATGCTACACACACACACACACACACACACACACACACACACGTACACACACACAGTAACATGCACGCAAAGATACAACTTGGAATACATATACATACATTCATACCATGTATATACACACATAGCATGCATACACATACTTAGTATTATACACAAGGGTTTATATAATTGTACTTCTTGCTTATGGTTGTCCATCGAATGTCATGATCATCTTCTTGTTTAATTGTGGTGTTTTGTTTGACTGTACATACCAATCCATCTTTTTCAATTGTGGATTCCTTGATGACTGTATTTCTTAAAGAGCAGTAACAATGAAGGATGGATGAAGCAGCATGAATACCTAATGAATCATGACTGTTACTTCATACACTACACCTACAATGCACTCTAAGAGCAAGGATATTATAAATGGGGTGGTACTTCATTGTCAGAGATATGCAAGAAACTCTAATCTGCCACTATAACAACCATCTCTAACACCAGATAGCCATAATCCACACTTCAGGAGAAGACACCTTTGTACTGAGTTGGGCTGCACACATTCCCCTGGTATCAATATTGTTGCTGTGAAGGAGATAGATCCAGGAGCAAATAATGTCTCCTTTGCATCAGCAAGAGGCTGCTGGAAATTCAGTCTGTCAGAAACTGCCTGTAGAAGCTGACCACCACTACAGATTGTATTTTCCTGCCCTAGCTTTTGTCTTCCTAAAATTCACCCATCAAAGCAATGCAGATAGGTTGTCTCTTCTATGAGATAGGAGCACCACCATCTACATAATATCCTTGAGAAATGTTCTGACAAGAGCTAGATGCCCATCACACCTAACGTGATTTGATAATGCACACATTCATTAACTCCAGTATTTCTATGTAGCTTAATGGTTAGGGTATAACACTCACAATCGCAAGATCATGGTCTCGATTCCTGGACCAGGCAGTGTGTTGTGTTCTTGAGCAAAACACTTCATTTCACGTTGCTCCAGTCAACTCAGCTGTAAATGTGTAACCCTGCAACAGACCGGTGTCCCATTCAGGGGAAATTTTGTGATCTCAGACACTTATATGCCATGGAAATTGGGTAGCCAGCCCTATGAGTTCCAGGACTGAAGATATGCGAGGGCTGATGATAATGATGCACATTTTTACTAGATAGTTATTGACCCTATATTGGGTTCACCCATCCTTTTGACAAGTTTTGTTTTAGTGTTTCCTCATTACTAGAACCTCTCCTCTCTAGGTTATTATACATACGCATTCTTCACTATCATCTGCAAATGCATATATAATTATGCATACACATGCATACAAATTCATGCATGCACACACACACACACACACACACACACACAGACGCACATGCAAATACATGAACACACACATACAAATGTACAATTGCTCACACATACATCTACACACAGACACACACAAACATATACACACAATATTAAGCTCATGTGAATGTAAAATTCTGCACATATGCACACACACAAACATACATAATGTACATATGCACATCACATCATACACACATGCATTTATTATTATTGTTAGTTTCAACTGAAGGAAGGGGCTATGCTTGTGGTCTTTAAGACCATTGAGATTTACGCTATTAACATTCCATTTAAACTATTACAAATCCACTAATACATGAAAGACATGTGCAAGTAGGGAATTCTAGAATGTTGACTTAATAGGAACAAAGTACAGGCTGTTGTGGTTAGTGCATAGAATAGGGATATTTAAGAATGTGCACAGTGTGGGTGATAGGAGCACTAGAGACAAATGAGCTGATAGTGATTGAGAGGAAGTGGCATGAGACCAGCCAATTGTGAGTAGGAAGCAGAAGCCTATGTAGAAGCAGTAAAAAATGGGAGAGAGAGAGAGAGAGGAGGGAGAAGGTCTAAGGAGCAGAGACTGAAGTGGGCTTGTAAGTGACTTTATGCCAATAAGATAAGGGAACTTTCTCTGGATGCAGTCTAGGTTATCTGTGTATGTGTAGCAGTGTAGCAGTGTAGCAACAGCTGTACACCTAGATGCAAGAGTTTCACATCATTATGTGATTACTCTGAATTTTATAAATTATAAATTGTAGAGCCAGGTATGTCCTAGATGTGTGAGTATCACACCATTATGTGCTTACTCTGAGTTTTATAAATTGTTAGGCATAGCAGCAGGTGTATCCTATATGTGTGAGTATCATGCCCTTATGTGTTTACTCTGAGTTTATAAATTGTTAAGTGCAGCCGCAGCAGCAGTATCCTGGATGTGGGAGTATCATAACCTTCTGGGTTTCCTCTGAGCATTGTAAAATGATGTCTTAGGATCCACTGGGTTCTAGATGTGAAACTATCAAACCACTGTGGGTTTCTGCTGAACTCTGTAGAGATTTAGTAGTTGGTAGTTATAGAGGAACACCAATCTTTGTGATGCAGTCATTGTTGTTTAAGGATGAATGAATTCAATTATGTGCACACACACACAAACCTGAACACATATGCATACACATATTCAGGTTAAATTTTCTTTGAAATTTGTTAAAATGCACACAAATACACCCCCAACCTCGCCCTGCCCTGCCCTGCCCACTACACACACGGTAGACAAGTTTTCTTTGAGGTATATTAAATTAAATACACAAACACACATGCATACATGTACTATTATGTCCACATGAATACATACCTGTGAAAGTACTTGTATCCATGCACATATTCAAACAATTCACTTCTATACACATGAAAGTACATATATACACACGCACAAACATATTCAAACAATGCACTTCTCTAGGGTATAGAATTTCTTTGAAAGATGTTAAATTACACATTTACACACATGCAGTTATTTGCATACATAACATGCATGCACACACACACACATTCACACAAGCATTCATGGATACACACACGCACAACACACACAAAAATACATATAGCACACATGGACATGGACACACATAGACTTGCACACAAACACACATACATAAATGCACAGATACAACACACAAAATACGCAAGGATACACACACACAAGAATGTGCATGCATGCACACTGCTGAATGCACATGCACACACAACAAACACAAACCCATACACAGCTCACACATGAACACACTCATAGAACATGCATACAACATGCATGAAAACACACACAATACATATACATGAATATGCATACATACACAACACACAGTACGCATGAACACTCACACACACAACACACATACACACCCTCACACGCATATGAATGTACATGCACAAACACATGCAGGACACTTAGACACACACACACAAATGTGCAGACACACAATGGAAACAGAAATTACTTGATGCATGTTCAATCGCATACACATAGAGGTGCCAGCAATTATTTGATGCATGTCTAAACACACACACACATGCACATACACATTCTTGCATATGAATGCATGCACATATGTGCAGTCATGTGCAGGGGAAATGTTTTCTTTGAAAATATGTTCAGTAAAATGTTTTCATTGTGCACCCAAATTTTGATGTATTAATTTTCAAAATTTCCTCTTTCTCTAATTTTTCCTGAAACAGTCATTTCATTTTCTTCAAATTTAAAAAATATTTTCGGTAATTCACTAATAATTTTCAGGCATTAAATTCTTTATGGTCGTGTATTTAAGAGGTTTTCTTTATAACCACATGATTCTGTGCTCAGTACCCACTGCACAGCATCTAAGGCAAGTGTTTTCTACAATTGTAGCAATGACAAATCTATGACATGTGTGTGTATGCATCTGTACTGACATACTGCAAGTGTTTAGATGACACATAATAAGCTTTGAATTTAAAAAATCTCCCTACAATTATTACGTTATACAGAAGGTTATATCTAAGCATTTACCTGAAACTTAAATACTTATAAATATTTAAGTGATGTGCTAATAGCAGTATGATTAAAGAAATCAAAATTTTGACACAAAAGTCAAAAAGATTCACCATTACCTTATATTGACTAATGCATGGAAACTATTTAAAAATCCCATCAGCTGTGTGTATTTATGTGTGTTGAACAAAAATACCTTGCAATATTTTGTTCTTACAAGACAGTGAGCTGGCAGAATTGTTAGCATGCTGGGCAAAATGCTTAGCGACATTTCGTTTGTCTTTACATTCTGAGTTCAAATTCTGCCTTTCATCTTTTGTCTTTCATCCTTTCAGGGTTGATAAAATAAGTACCAGTTGAGTACTGGGGTCAATGTAATCGACTTACCCCATCCCCTGGCCT
>JAOPUL010003754.1:12786670-12800511 GCA_027564515.1 Octopus rubescens | reverse complement strand
CTTGCCCAAGATGCCACACAGTGAGACTGAACCCGGAACCATGTGGTTGGGAAGCAAGCTTCTTACCACACAGCCACACGTGCACCTATAGATATGCATTATTTGTTGGAATTTAGTTGAATGAATCGGCCCCAGTACTTTAAGCCTGATACTTATTTTAATAATTCTCTTTTACCAAACCACTAAGTTACAGGGATGTAAACACCAACACCAGTTGTCAAGCAGTGGAAGGGCATAAACACACACACACACACACACACGTACATGATGGGCCTCATTTAGTTTCCATCTTCCAAATCCATTTACAAGGTTTAGTTGGCACAAGACATTTGCCCAAGGTGCCAGCATGCAGTGGGACCGCATCCAGAAATATGTTGTTGGGAAGCAAACTTCTTACTACACTCTTTCAAAATCTAATTTTCATTGGAGACTGCATAAGGGTTTTCTTTATCAATTAAAGAAACATAATTGTATGGGAAAATTTTGCACTAATGCACTGATCAGCAGGGAATTTCTATCATTATTCTCTAATTCTTTATAACCTGAATGAGTTAAATATAATCCTCTTTTGTATTCCTGCTTCATTCTTCTATCTGCGTGTCTCAGTTTTCCCTTTTGTGTATATATTTTTCTGTAGTAAGTTATTCTGTGTCTGCGTAAGTTTTTTTTTATGTGTCTGTATTGCTTAATTATTTCAGGCTTTATCTGTCAAACACACTCACAGGTGTTGTTTGTGAAGTTAATGAGAAACTAGATTCTTTAGAAGGCAATTGCTTAGACTATTACTATAATTTTTTTTTACTGAATGTGACTAACAGAGGGAGAGAGAGAGAGAGAACTTTATTGTTCCTTTTCATCCTTTCTTTCTATTTTCCTTCTTTCTTTTTTTCCTTTTTTCTTTCTTTCCTTCTTCACATGGAGTAAAAGACATACAAGTATACACAAGAGCATGCATACATATGTACATACATACACACGCGCACACATACACGCACGCACGCACGTGCACACAAACACGCACGCACACACACACACACACACACACACACACACACACACACACACACACACACACAAAGAGAAAACTGATTTTTCTTCATTAGTGTTGCAGACATGACTCTCCTTGTAAAATAATCAACACTAATGACTAATAAATATATGTGCATGTCTGTCTGTGTGTATGTGTGTGTGTGTGTATATATATAGCGAGAGAGAAAGAGTGAGAGAGAGGGGGAGAAAGAGAGAAGGCAGACTTATATATGTTTATAATATTAATATATGTATATAATATATTCTATAATATGTATGTATGTATATATATATATATGTGTGTGTGTGTGTGTGTACTTTTCATCATCATTGTGTGTCTACTTTCAGTATTTATTGGATAGTTCAGCAGCCTGTAATAGATTATTATATATGTTATATATACATATGTATATCTAACATATATCTATAAAGTATGTAGTATATATATATATATACACATATACATTAGCTCATATATATGGAATTATATATATATACACACACACACACACACACATATATATATATATAAGGAATGTCATATGGTATAACCTCCTCACTTTCAGTTTGAATGTCAGATCTTATATTGCCACATCCTTTCTAAAGTTAGTCAATAAACACCTTTCTAGCAGTCATAAGGTAGACAAAATTAGACAGATACAACTTCAAAGTAAGTTACAGCTGCATGAATAATTTTGCCTCTTCTTTAGCTGGAATTATGAAGAAACTAGTTTCTGTGTTTCACAATTCTGGTTATTCACTCTTACTTCACACCTCTTTTTGAATGAGATGATGTCTCTCTTTATCCTGGGCCTTGCCATCCTGAGCTTTTGGGAAGTATCACAAGCCTTATTTGCCAGCTGTCAAAATGTCCACCAGCTGTTTTTGCTTTAGGCATAGCCTTCCATTTTCTCCCTCTTCTCACTCTGATACCACCTGATGACACCTTCTGGTGCTCTGTATTGTAAAACTTCTTTTGCTTGTGTTACCTTAAAGTCTTCAGCTAGGCTATTGAATGAGGTCTGCAAGATGTTATAATGCAGCACTTCTGAGGTTGTGGTGTAACTCCAGCAACTTGCGGAAAAACCCACTGATCTTTCCTTTGAGGGTTCTTTTGTTCTTGATGGAACTCTGTAAACCAGCAGAGTCCATAGGGCTTGGGACAGGAGAGAATATTGGTAAATCCAGACCTTGAATCTGCTAGACAGACCATTTTTTGTTGACCTTAGTGAGCTACTTTTCACAGTCTCTGATTACAGAATCTAGTCAAGGAATTTTGTCAGCCTCATGCTTTGTTATGCATGGGATAACAGTTCCAGTTATTGAGAAATGGAATTTGTCAACCAATATCTTTTTCTTCAGTACCATGGATCTTGACTAGGCAGGCCCAAAACTCATTTTTATCCAGTAATAACCTTTTCAAGTCCTTGTAGGTTCTGCATACTCCCCAAGTCTGATGATGTTGTGATGATAAGGGCATTTATAAATGCTTGTAGGTAATCTTTGTTCCATCAATTACATTTAATGGATCAGGTGGTGATACCTATCAGAATTGTTAGCATGTTAGACACAATACTTAGTGACATTTCTTCCAGCTCTTTACATTTTGAGTTCAACACTCGCTGTGTTCAACTTAACCTTTCATTCTTTCAAGGTTGATAAAAATTAAGTGCTAGACAAATACTGGAGTCAATATCCCCCCTACCACCACCACCACCACCACTACCACCTCACCCTGAAATTATTGACCGTGAGCCAAAATTTGAAACCATTAGAATAAAGTCATTGCTGAAACATGAAGATATTTTTTTACTGTGAAAATATGTCCTGATTTAAATTTATAAGATGTACTACAGGACCCACATCAAACTTTTAGAAGTATAAGAATGATGCAGGTTCCACAGTTAAGGTGTCTATACTTTTTGACTATTGGTGTTGGTGTTGTGTTTTCAGTGGGTAATTTGGCATTGATAAGATTATTTTACATATTTTGAGTGTCTTTTTCATTCTTGCATGGTGTTTACCTCAATAATGGAATGTAGGGATGAAGTCATAAGCTTGGGTGCAGGGGGTGTGAGCACACTCCCTAAAATTTGTTGAGGTGGGATGGGACAATGAAAACGCTTTGAACATCTTGGGTTAGACCTGGGTTTGCAACCCCTAAGTAAATTTCGTTCTTGTACTTATCGATGAAGTGTTAGCTGTGTTTGCCTATAGGTTTTACTGAAGAGAGAGAATGGAGTGGAAGTGAGGTTACAGTCCAAAGATAGATTAGAAATCAGAGGTGGGATGCCAAGAGGTTAATGGCAACCACTACATCCCTCCCACCACTAATACTCACCTTATTCATGTTTTCTTTCTTTCCTCTTCTTTTTTTTCCTTCCTTCCTTCCTTCCTTCCTTCCTTCCTTTTCTCTCCTTTTTTTGTTTCTTTTTCTTTTGTCCATTCTTATATTCTGTTTTATACAGAATGAACATCTCATTTTCTTAATGTTTTCTTTTAGTCTTTTTCCTTCTTTCTTTCCTTTTATCTATTTTATCTCATTCATACATCAAGGTGATGGGCATGGGTGAGTGGGCGTGAATGTTCTGTTAGAAGACAGCTCAGGCTAAGATCATTTACCTTTTTGCTTGTCTAATTTAATTCCTCAATATTTCTTGGGCAATTTGCTTTGTCCACCACCAGTTCTGCTTTTTAAATGTTTTGCTTGCTGTCTGTCTTTTATTTTATTCATTCATTTATTTTGTCTTAATGTTTTGTATCTTCCTCTTCTTAATCAGTTGTATTACTAAGGCTACTAAATAATGTAGTGGCAGCAACATAGGGGAAGCGGGGGTTTTTGTATTGAGAACCCATTATTGTAAAATATATTATTGTAAATGTAATATCTTTGACAGTCAAATATAATATCTATCTATCTTACTAAGCTAAACCTACCGCTAAGCTAAGCTAAGCAGAGAGAGCCAGTCAGACTGGACTGCCGGCTCGGCTTACTAGCTGTGAAAACCATTTGTCTGTCTTATCGGTTAGATCAGTGTCAAATATATAGCAAGCGAAAGAGGAGATAACGGGGAGAGGGGGGGGGGAGTCTGTAAAAATAATCTTTGGCTCACTGGTATCCGATTTAAAATAACAATGCTGTGTTCGACTTCTATGCACTTACAGTGCATTCATGTTGAGACCTTCAATAGAAATTTGTTTCCATTTTTTTTCCTTTCCAGAACAAAGCTGCTCTCTGATCTTTTATGAGATAGAATCTGGTCTGGTGTTTTTTTCTGAAGAATCTGTTGGTTCGCACAAGTTTTAGTACTGGCAAATTGCTAGAATTATCAGCACATCAGATTAAATGCCTCGTGGTATTTATTCCAGGTCCTTGTAGTACTGAGTTCGAATCTTGCCGAGACCAACTTTGACATCCTTCAAGGGGATGGGGGTCGATAAATAAAGTACTGATCTAGGATACTGGACTAGCAGATTTGTTAGAGCAGTGGACAGGTTGCCTTGTGCTATTTGTTCTGGTTCTTTGCATTTTCAGTTCCATCCCTGCTGTGGCCTACTTGGTGGCAAATCTAATCTATCACTCAGCTTAACAACATGGTACCCTTCTTAGTAATCTTGCTTTTCCATCTAATCAAAAATGAATAAAAGGAAATAAAATCCATCGGTCATACTCTACTTCCTTCTAAACTGATTTTGCATTCTTTTTTTTTAAAAACTCTGTTGTTATTTGTTCCAATGACCCCCACCCCCACTCTCTCTCTCTCTCTCTCTCTCTCTCTCACACACACACACATGCACGAATGCTCTCATGCATATACTCACTCCAACACAAAAGACAAGATAACAGTTAATATTATTATTAGGTTAAAGCTCAGAGAAAGAGAAGAATAAGAGAAAATGAGATTTAAAAAAATTCAGAAACAGTTTCCATTACCTCTGCTATGCTACAACTTATCTATACAACAAGAGTGACAGGTGATATATGCCCACCTTACAAAGCCTCATTCAACCATACATAGTAGGCATCCACCAGGTCTCGAGAGACCATGGATCTGTGCCTGGAGAATTTGTGTCAGCTGCTGATGGTGGTGCAGTGTCTGCTGTGGCTGTGCAGGCCCACATGGAAGTGGCAGTCACATGTACAGCGACTGCATCAGAAGAGGCTCTCTACCGATGTGATTGGCTTTTCCTTTCTTTGAGTGCGTTTTTCCTTGGTGGCAAGTTCCAGTTTCCCCTCCCCTAGCCTCATCTCCTCTCACAGTATTTGTCTCCAGCATCGGCAATCACTTATAGCCTCCTTCGATCTCAGGATGTCCAGATCTATTGACTTCATATCTCTCTTGCAGACGTCCTTGAAATGAAGATGAGATTGTCCTCGTGCTCTTGTACAAGTGGTCAATTCCCCATACAGGGGTGGAAGACTATGAGACGCTGCTACTGTCCGGAGTAGAGGCTCCATGCCTCACTGCCGTAAAGTAGAGTGCTCTCTGGACTCATCTATGCCTTTCCCTTGCCAGAAAAGGTATACTCTCTTTTACAAAGGATCCCCAAATCTGGGAGCCTCGTTTCCTGGAGTGCTGTGAAGTCCACTCAGAGTCGTAGCAGTCCATTGTTGATCATTGCTATCTTGTGTGTGTCGCTGATCTTTTCAAAATCCTCTTACAGACCAGTTTCATGGTCCTTATGTTCCAACATCCAAATCTGAATGCTGGTTTCTTACAATGTTTGTTTGCTTGTCTGTTTGTTTTTCTTGGTGCAGTGTTTACAGACCATGATTCAGGATATTAGTTTCCTTAAGCCCCATGCACCCAGTGGAGCAGGTAGGCTGTGACGGGACAGCACCTAACTGGTTGGGGGCTGCCCATCTTGAGGTGGGCGGTAGCTGTCCAGTGAGGTACAATGACCTCTCCCTTCATTGAAAGCAGACCCTGGCACCTTGCTCTTACACCAATCATGAGCAGGCTTATAACCGGTATATTGCTGCTTTCCGTGTTTTGCCGCTGCGGTTAGACGACGCTGGAATTTCCTCTCCAGGGCGCAGGCCTGGGTGGTTTTATGGGAGATCAGTAGTTGCTCATGCAACACGTCTCCCCTCTCCCCTACCACCAGTGTTATCCAAGAGAAGGGCCGAGGCTAATAGGACTTGACACCAGTATGATATATTATATATATATGAAGCAACGTTTTTTCTTATAAAAATCAATATAATTTTATTCCATATTTTCCCCTTGTTGTTAAACTTCGTATTTCGTCCAACACATTAAGGTCTTTTATTGTCGATATATCTGACAAGCAATGAAAACATTTCCAATTGTACCCTTTCGACAACACAGTGTTACTTACGTAATAGAGTAAAACGAAGAAATGAAACCATGATATAAATAAAATAATAATAATAAATCAATTAACTGTAATGAACAGAAAACAAAGAACCAGAAAGCAAAGTTGAGTTATTGAAACGGTTTAAGGTCAAATGTCAGATGAATTTTTGTTACGTCACTTCAACGGCGGACGCGTTTTTTATTCGTATTTTACCGTTTCTGTACGATAAACCGTTAACTCTTCTTTTAAGTCTTCAAATTATATGATATTTGGATTCATCAGAGAAATACAACTGCAATATCGTGAACAACAATTAAATATACACTTTTTGAATTATTTTTTTAATGTGGTTTCATTTGAAAGACCAGAGAGAAAAAAAAGGGAGAAAATATTTTGAGGTCTTTGCATATATTTCTTTACTAATTTATTCGGTAAGTGTATTCCAGTGTTTTATTCTTTGAACGATTTCTAGAATCAGTCATTCATATGTTAGAAACTTCGGGAATTATTTTTTTTTTAAATACTAGTTTGTTTGTTAATTTGTCTTCAAAGTGTTTTTGCACTGTCGCTTAGTTGAAAACAAGGTCTTTTGATTCGCATGCGCTACCTTCTTAACGATAACGTCTGTTAATTAATTCCCATGTCTGACTTTAATTGCAATTAGATTTCGTGCTGTGTACAAGTATGAAGAATACGAATACAGATACTGTTTCAACACATGATACCTACTACCTCTACCATTCCATTGCTTCATGTAATTATATAAAGCAGATTCATAAAGATATTTGGCCCCGAACTGATAGCACTAAACATAAACATAACGTTCGTATAGAGATCTCAATTCTCTTAAAATTCTGTATGACTAACATTCCATATCTATTAAAACAACTGTTCTAACTTCCTGTGAACTCCACTTGCGACTTGGTTTTGTTTCCCGGTTAGTGACATTTTATTTCGTGGCTCGGTCGCTAAAGCGACAGATGAGGTTGCCTTGTGTTCCTTTCCATTTTCATTTCATATGCCGCTGGGGGAACAATTTCACCTTTCATCCTTCCTATTGGCTTGATAGAATAAATTACCTGTCAAAGAACAGAAGGCGATATTTAATATTACTATAAAGCATCCTGGATGTGAATGTAATTATATAACAGTAGACTAAGACTAAATTATATCCTTCGTCAAAATTTGTCGCATTGTGCTACCATTAGCAATAAGAATTTCCCGCCGAACCTTAATAGTTGTTTTCAGCGTAATGATAACACCTTTTTTTTTTCTCGGGGGTGGTGGTGACTGGTGTTTTTTTTTTTTTATCGAACCCCAAAAGACGAAAATATGTATAGTCGTCTGCAACGGGGTTTGTCCTCAGAACACAAAAGGATCTAAATCATGGTTGCGAACTAAGGCACAAGGCCAGCAATTTTAAAGGGAAGGGTTGGGAGTAATCAATGCCATCGACTCTAGTATTTGATTGGCATTTTATTTTATAGACCTGGAAATGTTGAAAGGTAAAGTTGACATCAGCGTGACTTGAACTCTGTAAAGAGCTGGAACAAATACCGCAAGTTATTTGGTCTGATGCTCTAACAATTTTTGCTATTTTGTTTTGTCATTCTACTGGTTCTGCCAATGCCTCGTCCTGTTCAATTTAACAACGAATTAACCATATGGGTGCATGACCTACTAGAAATACCAGCCAAATCTCCCTTGATAAGCAATGCAATCTTTAAACATGGAGCACATTGGATAACGTAGTTCTAAGACATAAGATGGGTGAGATTATTATGGCAGGACGGCTTTGACCATGACTGCTTGATCAATGCAAGCTTAGCACCAAACTGCCTGATCAAGGGAGGCCTGGCACCAAACTGCCTCAGTGATTTTAATATTCCACAACGAAATCATATCAACCAAGTCTTTCTTTGAAATTTAATAAGTACAACTTGGTTCCATTCTCAGAGAGTTTGCAAGAGTATAGAATAGCTGTTTTCTATAACTCTGCTAGTCAAATTTCAGTTTGTATGTCTTTCTCAGTCTCTTCAAGAGAAACTTTTGCTGCTGCTATTCCCCATCATTATCATATTTATTTTTACGATTCGCTTTTTCATACTTACATGCAGGGCTCAGACAGAATTTGTTGAGGTAGATTTTCTATGAATGAATGTTCTTCATCATTCTCAGCTGTTTTCAACCAAAATAATAGTTCCCCATGGCTAGTCATGCCTCCAC
Organism: Octopus rubescens; assembly: GCA_027564515.1. Lineage (NCBI taxonomy): Eukaryota > Metazoa > Mollusca > Cephalopoda > Octopoda > Octopodidae > Octopus > Octopus rubescens. Next base: position 12,791,934 of record JAOPUL010003754.1, on the reverse strand, counting down.
AGAAAATTGGAAATGAACGACACTGCCTGTATGATGGTGACACTCATTTACAACCAACACAAGAAGACATACATTATATATATATGTGTATGTGTGATGAGGTTCTTCAAGTTTCTGTCTATCAAATTCACTCACAAGGTTTTGGTCATCCTGGGGCTGTAGTAGAAGACACTCACCCAGAGTCTACTCAGTTCTTTAACCAAGTCCTGATATTTTTCAGTCTTTCATGTTTCTTACATTACTTCCATCATTTCTTACTTTACTGCTATTATATGTTTACAACCAGCATCCTCTCAAGGCTGGAGAATTGTCAGAGCATGGGATAAATTACCTGCGTCAGTTATCTGTCAGAACACTGTATCCTTAAAAAATTCCATGCTTCTCGAAATTTACCAACACTATTCCTGATGTACATATACACCTTTCCTCTTTATGGTTCTTTTCTGTCTCTTTTTGGGTTTATTCTGTGTACTGTGCATATACTTTTGACTTTCATTTCTGTCTTTCTTTACTTGAATTATTGTTGCTTTTTGTCTCCCCTTTTACTCTTTTCTGACAAGTTGTAGCACACCTGTAAACTGTATACAATAACTCTATTATTATTATTAGATTTCCATAGGTTGCAAGCTGGAAGAATCATTAAAGTGTTGGATAAAATGCTATGCAGTATCTCTTTTGGATCTTTATGTTCTGGTTTTAATGCCTTCTGAGGTTAACTTTGCCTTTCATCCTTTAGGGGTTGATGAAATAAAATGCCAGTCAAGTATTGTGACTTGATGGGCAACTAAACTCTTCCCTTTATAATTACTGGCCTTGTGCCTTAATAAGGAAGCATTAGTAGATTTCAAAGGTTTCTGAAACTCTAGGCCCATTCACTAGTGAATTTGGATATAATCTACTTTACTTGTTCTTAGCATGTGTATCCCAATTTTAGAATAGATACACTGCATCTCTACATGTTGTAAAAGGTAATTAAAAAGGTTGGTAACAGGAAGGGCATCCAACTGTAAATTAATATCTCAGAAAATCTGCCCAACCCTTGTCAGTATGGAAAAGTGGATGTGGAGTGCTGATTTATACATTTATATATCTAGTCTCTGGACCTTTGTTATATCGTCTGTCTGTACAGGATTTTCATTAAATACTAACATGTTTTTTTTTTGTTTTTACCATGTGGATGGTATGTTATAGTTATATAGTCTCTGAATATTTCTGTTTTTCTTCATCAACCAGTGTACAATGTTGCATCTTAGTGATTCTCTCATAACTAATTTGGCAAGTACAGTGATGCCTATGTTTTCCTAGGATCTCTAATAAAATTGAAATGTGTCTGGAGTTGATTCCTGTATTTTGGCTGAAAGATTCAATATAAAGCAAGGGCTAATATTTTTTCTTTTATCTTTCATCAATACATAATTGTTTCTAGTTAGCTTTTTGCTTATGTTCTCTGCATTGTCATGTTAGCATGTTTTTTATTGATCATTACTACTTAGTAATGATCAATAAAAAACAACAACAACAGTCAAGAGGACACACATGTAATTGTATTGGATTCACGGTTGGATGGAAAAAAAAGAAAGAAAGAGAAAGAGTACATATAATGTTTCGGGCATTGCCCTTCGTCGGAAAGAGGAGAGGGAGAAATCCGGTGGAAAGGAGACGGTTTAGGAAAAGCACGTGTATATATATAGTCAGAGTAACGAAGCATTTTGAAAAGAATTCCATTAAACACGTGACATAAAGATTTGACGGAAATAAATAAAAGACATGCTTCTTTATAATCATTTCAAATGTTCTCATTCTAAACAAGTCCATCTTTCCAGCCACTAAACTCTTCACAAAACTAATGATACAACATCACCACTTAAACTAATATGTATCGGCCTATCGTATAACAAATGTTGTTTTTTTAATTAATGGTCAGAAGAGACACATACTCGTACACAACACCATGATTCTGCAACACATATTATTGAGATTCATGCAAAAGTTAAATTAAAAACTGCGAATCATCGGCCATATCAAATATCTTCCTCTCGATGCTACTTATCAACCGTTGCAAGTATATGCCATTAATTGTAGAAGTTATATAAAGAACTACAGTAAAATTTAGTATCTGATAAGTACATCAAGTCCTGTAACAGTATGTATGTAGATGTGAATGTATACACATAAATAAGTCACATCTTACTGATCCACACAAGCAATGATATCCCCGTATCATACGTGTGCAGTTAGATACTTTAAGTCATACATCCAAACATACACACAGACACGCGAATATCTACTACATGAATACACTACATTCAAATGACAGAACTTCGGTTTTCCTCATCAGAGGTAAAATGTTTGATACAGAAAATCAGACACTACATATAACTACATATGTAAATTCTCACATGTAAAGTTACAAATATGTCAACACACATATATATATATAAATGCAAAGATACTGCCATATTTCACTCACTCATACGTGCATGTGTGTGTGTGTGTGTGGGTGTGTGTGTGGGTGTGTGTGGGTGTGTGTGTGTGTGTGTGTGTGTGTGTGTGTGTGTGTGTGTGTATATATATAACTTAGATAACTTACATCGGATTCGGCCATTATCATCCCAGGCCATGACTAACTCAATAGCACCACCTGGAGAGGTTTTTTTTAGTTATTTTTTTCGGGGCACCATGGAGCACTCAAGTAGAGAGTTGTTGTTAGCTGAGACGTATCCAGGTGTAGGCGGTTTATCCGGCATTTCCTGTATATATACTTTTGTCAATTCGTGTAGCACGGTACCTGATGTGAAACAGTGTGTTGAAACCGATATTGTTATATATCGGAACGGTCATGTTTTATTTTATTTTGCCAAATGACGAAATAGAAGCACGTTTCACCTTAGCTATCAGAAAATTGTGAAAGATGTTACAACAATATACTAGTTGACGGAGAAGTAGGAAGCCAGCATCTTGACAAGAAATCCGCAGGTGGCCTGGGTAAACTCAAACAGCGCACAATAAATAGGGGGGGGGTGCCTCCCAACGGACAAACCCGGCAGAATGTCGGTAGTCAGCCTGCCGATCTATATCCAGGTGATGCAACCACATATCACCAATATGAGAGAAACAACCATACGGGTGTAGGAGAAGACAGAGAAGATCCTCAATGCTTATATGATGATGTGTGTGACAGCACGGAAGACCTCAGCAGAATCAACGATTGCAACTAAACCCACGACCTGATGGGATGCACAATAGGCAGTATGGATGTGGTATCCCTATACCTATCCATCGACGTTGAATTTGCTGTGGAGAAATCTTGATTTTGCTGCGGAGAAATGTGTGGAGATGATCTGCGAGAGCGATGTGGAGTTTCGTGGGGTTGACACAGAAGAACTAGGCCTCCTACTTAGACTGACATGCGACAGTGACTACTTAGATAAACATGACCTCAGTCGTTTCTGACCCCCTAGACCGAGAAGAGGTAAACTCCCTACTATATCCTATATGGCTAGGAAGACCCCTAAAGAGAGATGGAACGGGTGGACCAGAGCTATGCGGATCCCTGAAAACGACGGTCAGGTTAAAAAGATTGTCGCCCATGCTGTGTGTACGGGTAATAAGACCACACTTAATTTCCATATATTTGGGTTTAATAACAAGTTATATGCCCAAGAGGAAGGTGCAGCCATCGATGTCAGTATTGCTGGCGATGTGGCTAACCTATATATGGTATGGTAGGATAGGAGACTTAAAGAAAACTTAGTAGAGAGCTCCATAAATCTGTCCATGTACTTCCGTTATGTAGATGATATCTACATTGTAGCCAGAGCACCCTTACAAGACAATGATGATGATCTAGAAGCTTAGATTATTGAGTGCATCCAGCAAATAGCTAACTCCATTCACCAGAGTATTGTAGTAACTATTGATTACCATAGTAAGCACCCAAGCTATAGATTACCCGTGTTAGACACAGACTTTGGCTAGAAACTAGGAACGGTAAGGTTCAGATCCTTCACTCACACTATGCCAAACCCATGGCCTCTAAGTGCCTTGTTCACAAGAACGCAGCGATTGCAGAAACGCCAGGTTCAACATTCTTATAGCTGACTTGGTGAGATTGATGAGGAATGTGTCTCGCATGTGTGACTCCATAGAAATGAAAAGACGCATACAACACTTCATCCATCGCATGCAGATCTCTGGCTACAATCGAAGGGAAAAGATTAGAGTGTACAAAGGTACCAGGACCAAATACAATGCCATTATAGAATTTGCTGCTAAGGTGATCTGCCCACTATACTGGAGTAAATCCTTGAACAGCACAGAGAGGACCAGAAATAAGATAGATAAGGCCAACTCTTGGTATGATAACAAAAAATACCTCTTTAGAAAACAATATCTCTTTAGAAAAACTTTAAGTAAGACTAATCTACGAATTAAAGTAGTAGAGAGACCTGGTGCCCCTATAAATTCCCTACTTTGTAATACCTATCTCTTCGATAAGTCACCTTGCACAGAAAATGGTTGTGTTGTATGTAGACCAAATGCAGGTGTTAACTGTAAGACTAGGAATGTAGTGTATATCTTACGTTGTACTGAGGGACGCTGCAGAAATATGACAACTACCTACATTGGTGAGAGGGCACGCAGTATAGGCTAGCGTATAGGCTAACATTTCCGAGAGCGCAAAGAAGAGAAACCTCGTCAGTGCTCTACCAAAATGCTCAAGCTGAAAATGGAGGCTCGATTAATAGCATAGAGGTTAAGGTTTTATCGACGCATAGGGTAGATCACAGAAGCAACACATATAGCAGTAGACAGACCGTGCCTCAATAGAAAGTACGAAAGGAACTGTAACAACCACCACCACACCACACCACATAACTATATATGTATATATTAAATAAATATATAGAGAGATAAATATGTAGGTGAAAGGGGGGAAAAACAACAAGTAAATTGATAGAAAGAACGTCACATTATACAGCATACGAAGCGAACCTATAAACACACGAGCAAACATCGGGCAATATCAGCAGGCTACTGACAGCAGCAGGAGCAACAACAAACAATTGTGGAGGAGAAAGGAATACTGCTGCGGAGTACAAAGACACACACACAAACATACATTCACACACACACACACACACACACACACACACATACACACCCACACACACACACGCACTCACACAAACACGAACATGGGCACAAGCGCATGCCCACAATGCATAGGGTACACATCAGTCAAGAGCGGATGGGAGTATGTT
>JAOPUL010003754.1:12757110-12769590 GCA_027564515.1 Octopus rubescens | reverse complement strand
AGAGAGAGAGAGAGAGAGAGAGAGAGAGAGAGAGAGAGAGAGAGAGAGAGAGAGAGAGAGATATGCATGCAGAGATCTTTTAATTCCAGCAACTATTTGAAAGAGGAAGCAGCTTTCCAGCATTAAAAAAAAACTGCATATTCCTCTCCAAACAATTTCGGAGCTAACAAAAAAAGCCCAAAAAAACAAACAAAAGTGGCAATAATGATGGTGCAAAACTTAGCTGCAAAGAAACAATTAAAGAAAAATTTTCAAAATAGCAATCAATTAGATATGTTATTCTTTCTATATTTTCATAATTTCTTTTAGCAATAGCCATAGAGGGGAACAATGTTCACATGGAAAGTATGTAGCATTACACAGACAGTACTTTAGACCAAACTTTATTATCAAAATGGAGCAAAAGATCAGCCACTTATAAGTCATAGGGTCAGACGGTGAATAATTGGATTATTAACTTCACAGTAGCTTAGATGTGTATGTGTGTGTGTGTGTGTGTGTGTACATGTGTATAAGTGTGTGTGTGTGTGCATTTGCTTTTAATGCTTGGTGTACGTATGAATGTATGTCAGTATATATAAAGATACTGATGATCATCATCATAATCATCATTTTTATCATAATTTGGGTTGAACAGGTTACAGTCCAAGTCAGTTCTTAATGGATGCCACATTTCTCATTTACTGGTGTTCGTACATTTCATGATAGCTTGGTTTCTATGGCTGGATGCCATTTTATAACCAATCACTTTAGTGTGTTTGATATATCTAATATATAAAATTGCTTGTTTGTTTGTCTGTTTGTTATCAATGCATACAAAATCCACTTAACCAATAATGTTTAAACTTGGCATAAAAGGTCCTTAGACTCAGATATAGGTCGTCCTCGAATTTGGACCTATAATCTTTTAAAGGACAGGAGTTAGTCCTCATTCAACATAGTTTTGGTTGTGTGACTAGGTGTGACGTGATGTGTGTTTGACGTGCTGCTGTTAGTGTGTTAGCGGGTGTGTTCAACTCTTTCTCTCTTGTTAATTGACTTAATCTGAAGGGACAGGAAATACTTTCTACATGGTCAGCCCCGTAGCTAAAAATGACATCAGATATAAGCTTGTTACCAATGCACACAAAAATCAGTTAACCAATCATGTTAAAACTTGGCATGAAAGGTCCTTAGACTCAGATATAGGTCGTCCTCAAATCTTAACGTATAATCTTTTAAGGAACAGGAGATAGCCCCCTCATTCAACGTAGTTTTGGTTGTTTACGAAAAATAGAAGTTAATTCAGTATGTGTGTGTGTGTGACGCGCTGCTGTTAATGTGTTATTTATGTTCTCCTCTTTGTGTGTAAGCGTGTGCGTTTTACTTTTTGACCATTTTAATTCTTCACATCTTTTGTTGCAATTTTTTGTTTTTTACTTTATTTTGTTCTTTCACCACTCATTTTAACTGCAATGAGTTAAATTGGAATTCCCAAACGATGATTCGTTGACTGGTTCATCGAAATAATATTATTTTCGTTTTGTGAAGTTTGGTATAGAACTGGGCCACTTCAACTGTGAAATTGGTGATCCAAATGACTTATAGGTAAAGTATATAGATGAGCTGTCTGAAGATTAAATACATCAAGTTCAACAGAGATTTCCTGACATTGCTTTGGGTTACAAAGATGAGATGTACAATAGCGCATTGATCAACATAGAAGGCAAACTCCTGGCTATTGGAGAAGTGCTCCAGAATTACAGACTTCACAAAATTGCTTGTGGAAATGAAAACAGACTAACATCTGAAATGCTCAGAGAAACAAATTACAACATTGATGATTTGGCAAAATATGTGAAAGAAAATGATAAAAAGCTACTTCGTCATACATAAAAACACATTTCAAATGAAATCTCATTATTATCTTGTACAAATAGTCTGCCAAAAACTTTTAGCAAACTATTTGCTAATTGCAAAATCAGTGGAATGTGTTACACTGAAATTATATATATTGCAAACAAGATGTGTCAACTGCCATGACCGGTGACAACTATTCATCACTGATAATGATCTAATAAGATTGAAATCACATGGTATGGTGGTCTCTGGATCGAGTTGTGGCAGGAGTTCCCTCCTCTTTGCAATATACAAATGAATGCATAGGACACAGTGACTAACCAATTGGAAATGTCCCTTTCCTGGAGTTAAAATAGCAGTATTTTCTTTTTTTAAAGGCTAGTCATGTTTAATTGGCACTAGAGATTAACATTCAGTATAAATACTGCTCTTATCTGTAATAGATAATTTTCTACCAGACTATTTGCTATATATATGTATATAAATGATTATATGTTGAATAGTTTATCTAAGCAAAATTTTTTTATTGCAACTTGAATTTCATATGATTGTAATTAACAGGAAAGATATTTTTTTTACTGTATTTCAGGATAGTCTTATATACATTGTAGCTTATTGTTTTGAATATAGTTACCATTTTCATTTCCTGATTTATTTTTACATACCGTTTTATGAAGGTGCTATCTAGAGTTATATTCATTTTACACACACACCACAAACACAGACATTGTTTAAGTCAGCTATTACCCAGCAGGCCTATGATCACAGGTGTTCTAGTTGTGGCCATTATTTCACAATATATTTTTTTAAAAACAGTAGAGTGTAATGTAATATGAAGGAAACTTGTCTGCTACATTTTGCAGATTATAGAAATTGTCATTGGTTTGCCATTTGCCTGTTGTTGCTGTTCTACTTCATTTCACTTGTCTGGTTCATGTCTTTAAGCCAAGAACACGGAACAAACTTATTTCTTTGTTCATCTCTAAAAACTAAAACAAAACCAAAATATGTTCCTCTCCTTGCAGAGATGTTGTGACTTGGTAATAATCGTTAAAGGTGGTGGTGAATATTGGTCAGATCAGTAGAGCATCATAAAAATTGCTTTGTGGTAATTGTTGTGGCTATTTGCAATCTGAGTTCAAATCCCCCCGCCCCACCCAACCCCACGAGACCAACGACTTTGCTTTTCATCTCTCTGGAGATGATAAAATAAAGTAAGTACGAGTCAAGTACTGGGGCCTATTTGATCCATTAAACTTCTCCCCACAAATTGCTGGCATTGTTCTTATTTTAGAAATTATTATGATTAATTTTTTAATGTAAACATTATGTGTTTTAGTATAGAAAGAAGGATACCATTACCATGTTTGAGATATACCAGCATATTATGTGTTTTGTTTATGTGCATTTTGGCTATGGGATTCGTCCAGGAAAAGACGTTGAGTGTTCAAAAACACTGAATACCCCAAACCAGACGAAACAAACTGCCCTGCAGTTGAACAAGAAAGGTGGACATTGATATTTCATTGTCATTTCAGCTCATCAGCACCGTATGCCTGAGTCACCTAGAGACAAATTCAAATCACTGGTCTGAAGTAAGTATATATGCAGAGAGTGTAAAATCTATCTACTGATGTCCAACAGCACTGCACAAGTGAAACAAAATTAAATTTTAGATTAGAAACATTTCTGATGTCTTATTTTTAACCCTTTAGTATTCAGATTATTCTGTTACATATATTGCTTATTTATTCACATTTGTTTTGAATTAATCATACATTATCTTGTAGCTTTGAGAGTTTGATGATGGGATTGTTTATTTTTAGAATGACATTGCAGGGTAGGTGTGAGAAGCCTGATCTGGTAAGTTTGAACACAAAACAAGTAGAATATTTGGGCCAGATATATCTGGTTTGAATGCTAAGGGGTTAATGTATGTGTTTTGTTTATATGCTTATTGGCTGCAGGATTTCATCCTGGAAAGAGTCACTTTAAGATGTTGACTGTTAAGAACACTGAATAATCTTTTAATATTTTTGTTTCAAATTTTGGCTCAGAGCCAGCAATTTCAGTGTTGAGGTGCAGCAAGTTGATTACATTGATGATGCTTAGCTGGTACTTCATTTAAGCATTTTTTATCTGACATGCTAATGATTCTGTCAGCTCACTGCCTTTAATTAATCTTTTAATATTCTTCCCTAATTTTGGTACAAGTCCAGCAATTTCGGGGAGTGGGTTAGTCGATTACAATTACATTAACCCCAATGCTCAATGGTACTTCTTTTATCGACCCCAAAAAGATGAAAGGTAAAGTCTACATCAGTGGGACTTGAACTCAGAATGTAAAGAGTTGGAGAAAATGCCACTAAGCATTTTTGTCCAATGTGATAATGATTCTTCCAGCTCACCACCTTAATCTTTTAATATAAGAACTGATTCAGGTCGTAATGGCTCGACCAACCCATACCAGCATAGAAAGCAGAAAAGAATTATTATTATCATTATTATTATTATTATTATTATTATTATTATTATTGTTGTTGTTGTTGTACAGATGTCTGAAGTGTTCTCTTCCACTTCTGGTAACAAAAACAAGAACAATAAGCAAAAATACACTGATAAGCTTTGCTTGCATTCTGTATGTGTGTGTGTCTCCACGTGTGTGTGTGTGTGTGTGTGTGTGTGTGTGTGTATGTGTGTGTGTGTGTGAGCTAAAGAAAGTTTATGGATCGCATGCAGCATGTTAGTGTGCATCAGTCAAATACTTACGTCATCGATGCTGGCATTATCAGACTGAATACAACAATACTGTTTGATTTTATTACAGTTGGAGCAAAACTAAGTATAAGAATAGAGGAAAGAAATAGATAAAATAGATAAAATACAAGAAAGAAAGAAAAATAAAGGAAAAAAAAACTGAAAAGAATTAAAAGCATATTTCACCTGTTTTGGGGTTTTTACTGTGAATGGATGTAATCTGTGAAGATATGCAAGTGTCTTTGTTCAGTCTGATTCTATGCAAAGAAGCAACACTATTTACTTAATTCTTCAGCTGTTTACTGACATTTCTGGGAAAAGAAAGGAGGAGATGAAGAGTGAGAGAGAGAAGGGGGAGGGAGTCAAATGTAAAAACAAAAAAATAGTTAGAGGGGAAAGGAATGGAAAGAGACACAGGTGAGAGAGCAAAGAAAAAGAAAGCGTGAGAGGGAAAGAGACACAGGTGAGAGAGCAAAGAGAAAGAAAATGTGAGAGGGAAAGAGATGGGGAGCTAAAGAGAGTGACAGAGAAAGTGAGAAAGAAATGGTGAGAGAGAGAGAGCAAAAGAGAGAGACACAAAGAGACAGGGAGCAAAAGAGAGAGACAGAGAGCAAAAGAGAGAGACAGGGAGCAAAAGAGAGAGAGAAAGAGAGAGGAAGAGAAACAGGGAGAGGGAGAGAGACGGAGATAAAGAGAGAAAGAGAGCAAAAGAGAGACACAGAGAGACAGGGAGCAAAAGAGAGAGAGGAAGAGAAACAGGGAGAGGGAGAGAGACAGGGAGATAAAGAGAGACAGGGAGATAAAGAGAGAGAGAGATAGAGAGAGAGAAGGAGAGAGACAGGGAGCCAAAGTGAGAGAGAAAACAGAAAGAATGAGATGGAGAAGGAGAGAGATAAGCAAACAAAAAGGGGGGAGAGAAAAGTTGGGAGAGGAGAGAGAAAGAAAAGAAAAGAGAGAACAAAGAAAAAGTAATGGTGAGAGGAAGAGAGAGAGAGAGAGAGAGAGAGAAAGAAAGAAAAAAAAAAAGTGATTCAATTTAAATCAGATTGTTAGATTTAAAAGAAATTATTTAAAAATATAAAAAAAGATTTTTAAAAAATGTAAAAGTAAAATGTAAATGTAAAAAAAAAAAAGGAAGGAGAAGAAAGAAAATAATGATAAAAAAGAAATATAATATAAAAAAAAAAAGCAACATGAAATCCTCCGAATTCACTCTTACTTCTCTTCATTGGAACCACTACACACTGCACACGATAAAATTTCGGTAACATTTCGGTCATTTATTCATAGTCATCATATTTGATAAACTGACTGTTAGAATCCACCACCACTACCATCACCTCACCCTGCCTCCACCATTGCTACCACACACACAAAAAAAACCGATAAACCTTGATAAAATAACAAAAATCATTTTATTCTCTCTCTCTCTCTCTCTCTCTCTCTCTCTCTCTCTCTCTCTCTCGTTCTCTCTCTCGTTCTGTCTTTCCTTCTTGGTAATTCGAGAAAATTTATGATCAATTTTACTGAAAAATGGGAAAAAGTAAAAAGACTTTAAACTGATTTAATACTGAAATTTCACTGCAGCATGTAACATATCAAAAGAATGCACACACACATGCATGAATGCACATGTGTGCATACACATACATGAATGCACATAAGCATACATGTGTATATATACACATACATTCATACATATATCTTTTATATCTTTTGACATTGACATTGCTGCCTGTGCCATGTTTCTCTGTTATGTCCTTCACTTACGGTTAAAAGAAATTTCATTGGAATGAACAAATTTCCTCTGAAGAAGAATATTTAATGAACTGTTTCCAGCATTAAAATCCAAAATATAGAAAAGAAAAAAAAAAAGAAAAAAAAAGCTTAACTTTCTATTAAAAATAACAGAAAGGTAACAAAATAAACTCTTCCAGAAAATGAAATCAAAAGTTGTTTAAATAAAAGAATTTGTTGAATAATGTTTAAATGTATTGCTAAACCATTTTACTGCTGCATATGCTAGTTCTAAAATGGATATACTGTGTCCTTGTGTGTTGTAAAAGGTAATTTAAATGGTTGGTGAAGTGGCAAGAAGGGTATCCAGCCATAGAGGTTTGCCTTGCAACAATCAAATGACCCATGGCCACCATGGCAAATCATCATCATCATCCTAAGGCACAGGTGTGGCTGTGTGGTAAGAAGCTTGCTTCCCAACCACATGGTTCTGGGTTCAGTTCCACTGCGTGGCACCTTGGGCAAGTGTTTTCTACTATTGCCTCGGGCTGACCAAATCCTTGTGAGTGGATTTGGTAGACAAAAATTGAAAGAAGCCCATCATATATGTATGTATATATATGTATGTATGTGCCGGTGATATGTTAAAGGCACCTGGTACATTCTCTGGAGTGGTTGGTGTTAGGAAGGACATCCAGCCATAGAAACCAAGTCAAAAATAGACTGGAGTCTGGCACAGCTCCCTGGCTTGCCAGTTTCCAGTTAAACTGTCTAACCTATGCCAGCATGGAAAACAGATTCTAAATGATGATGATGATGGTCACAGTTTTATTTATTGGCTCTCTGGTTGATGAAAATGGCTTCCTTCACAGCAATGCCAAAAACATGGCTGAGATTTTTCAAAAGCAATACTGCTCTGTTTTCAGTGACCTTGCTGCAGTTGAATTAAGCAATTTTGCTTATTTAAATCCTCAGCATGTCCTCTCTGACATAACCTTTGTTGCTGCTGACATTCTTAGCAGCAATAAATGAAATCAACCCTGATCCAGCAGTAGGTCCTGTCAGGTTCCTCGCTAGAGTGCTGGAGGAGAGCAGGCAGCAACTTGCAACCCTTCTTGCAGATCTCTGAAGGAAATCACTAGACATGGGTTTTATACCCCAAAACTTTCTCTCCAATTTGATGATTGCAGTTTTTAGAAAAGGAAACAAATAACTCCCAGTGAATTACTGTCTGATCTCACTAACCTTTCATATCATTAAAATATTTGAGAGAGTATTGAAATTAAAAATAAGTGTCCCCTACAAAAGTCGAGTTCACATTGCATAAGAACATTGTAACACAACATTTTGTACCTCAAATAGTTGTCCTGAATAGTTGTCTGGTATTACAAGCCATTGAACTAGCGTTCATTACGCGCCTCCTCCCCAATAGTTCAACGGCTTGTAACACCAGACAACTATTCAGCTCTGGGTGCTGGTACTGAAGTTAACATGACACTGTTGGAAGGCGGGTTTAGAGAAGGCGCGAACCGAGTCCATTGGTCAGTTGAAGCGTAGACAATGTCATGTGACAGTTAGCTGGTGCTGACTGCTGGAGCCTACTGACACTTATAAAAAGAGAGATTTTGACAGGACAGTCAGTTGACTGCTGACAGCCGTGGATGCTGCATTGAAGAAACTGAAGATGAAAAGGCCAAAGAAACTGAAGATGGAAAGGAGAAAGAAGAAACACACTCAACACCAGAGTTGAAGACACCTCCGAAAGGGGCGGCCCCGCCACGTCAAAAATGGTAGAGGAGTAGGGGCTGAAACTGGACGTGGTTCCTCCTAATGATGTCTTTAGTGACTGGATCCTATAAAGGAGTTGTTGAGATAGTGAACCAGAAACGTGGTTAGAATTCCTTCTGATAGTACGCAGATATTTGAACTTGGTGATCTGTTCTAATGTTACTCCTTGGCATTGTCTGTTGAGTTGCTCTGGTGTTTTTATCATATCCTAGCATCTTAAAAAAAGGGGACACTTTAAATAATGTAATCTGCATTTTTTTAACCTTGTCTTTTATTCAAGAAGAATAGGCATTGCTCATAACTTTTACAGGGATTCTAAGACTTTGTGGTGGGTAAGAAAGGAAACCTGGACCCAGAATATTTGCCATGAAGTGGACTCTTCTGAAGACAATCAAGAACCAGATGGTGTTAAACTGGGTGATGGATTAAGTCCACATAGTTTCCGATAAAAACAAAGAAACAAACAAAATGATATAATGTTCATGGTGTGAATATTTTTGATCATAGTTCTCCTCGATCAGAGTTGACCTGGGGCTAAATAACAACAACAACTATGAAACTTCTTTCAGTATTCGTCTACCAAATCCACTCGAGAGGCTTTGGTTGGCCTGGGGTTGGTAGTAATGTTTATCAAATCTCCTTCAAATTACACCTTACTGTCTTAAAAAGGATGGACATATAAGTTACAGCATGTCTAAGCAACACCTTCTACACACACATACACAAAACCCCCAATAAAAATGAGATTTTCACAGCTAGAAATGCCTTTGATCATGGATCTGGTGAATCAGGGCATACTAGGGAAAGAATAAACAACATCATTCAATGATACACAAATATTAGCTTGTTGCTACAGGAATAATTGCTCTGAAGTGAGAGGAATTTGTTACAACTGTAGCAGTAGTAAACTATACAAAGTGCAACCCAAACAGTTGAAAACTGGAATAAATTAATTTGATGTGAGGTGGAAGATATAAAGGCAATCATTTCTTAACAATGGCAATATCGTCCAAGGCTTAACCAAGATAACCAAGCTCTAGTTCAGTCTGTTGTGGGAATCAGTATTATTAGAAGCATCTAACCCAGTAGTTCTCAACCAGGATCCATATAAGATTTTGTTGTTAAAATTTGTGTGCAATAAATTGGTTATATGTGTACGATACACAAAATAAAAAAAAAATTTATACAATTCCCAATATAATATTTAATTAGAAAAATATATTAGGATTTTTAAATATTGAATGGCCATGAGAATCCATCTGAATAAAATAGGAATCAAAGAAGTCCATAGGTAAAAAAATGGTTCTTTGAAACATCTTTGATAACACATGATAAAGGTGGATGGAATGTTGATTGTTTTTCAAAGATTGGTGAGATGAACTTCAGTTAAGTACTTTAGTGTTGAAATGTCTGGTAGCCAACCAAATAGTTCAACTCTGAATGTGGCTGAAGAATGACTAATGAGACCAACTAAGCACTTTGGTTGAGGTATTATGAATATTATATAGTGAGTCATGGTGATATTACATAGTAAATGTATTCTCTATTAAACAATGAGAGATTTTGTTTGAGATAATAATAATTATGTTACATAAATTCTACATCTATCTTTTTAATTTCTTCATTGAATATCAGCTATAGTCCCATGTTTCTGGATCTATTTTTACTGACGTGTGATCCACTAACAGCAACAGACAGCATATCTCCGTTTTATGTTTATGAGAGTACATTATTGATTCTCTCATCACTATTTCGGTAAGTTCAATGAAGTCTGTTTTACTGAGGAAATCGAATAATATCAAAAGATACTCAGAGTTAACTCTCATACTTTCTGAAAAACTCAAAACAATATTTTTCAATGACTATTGTATATTCTCCACTGCATCATTTTTTCTCAAGTTAATCTTTTGGTGCTCTCCATATTTGGGAAAGTACAAACCACTAAATTCCTATGCAAAGTGACAAAAGACAGGAAACTGAAGTATTTTAATCATATAACACAACACAGTTACACCTTACTTCAAGTGAAGACATGGTCAGACAGGGAAAAACTCTCAGTAAAAGAAGTATAGAAAGATCGTGAAGGATGGGGAGTTGAGCTTCATCAAGGAAAAGGCAGGAAAGAAGAGGGCAGAAAGCTTGATGTTGGTTCATGACTGAGAAGAAAGAAGAAAGAGGTTATCTTCTTGCTGCTATGCACATATGGTCTGTACAGGTCATGGACTTTGGGTTAAACTTAATTCTGAAAATAATTCTATGATATTTTCCCAGCCTTCGTAGTTCTTTCTATCATTCTAAAGAAATGTAAGCAGCACGTGATCTACCAATGGTATTAGTTTAAATACAATAACAAAACCAACTAAGAAAAGAAACTTTGCGCAGAATTCTTCAAATATATATATATAATGTATTCTTCACTCAAGTTGTTCTGACACTGTTGCTATAGTTACTGTTAAGAAGGAAATAAAAAAAATTTACAGCAAAGAACAATTCCTTGAAACTGATGTTTGCAAAGTTATTATAGCTCACAATAACTTACTCGCATGGAAATATATTTAGCCCCCCCCAAGCTGTTTTATTTCTTCTTTGACACAAGTGAAATTCTAAATATTTAGATAACAGCAGCAACTGTTGTTGTTGTTGTTGGTGTTGATGTTATTGTTGTTGTTGTTGTTGTTGTTGTTGTTGTTGTTGTTGTTGTTGTTGTTTAGCCCTAGTTCAGCCCTGATCCAGTTGACATATGATCAAATATGCTCCAGTTGTGGCCACATCCTCTTTAACTTAGGACAATGTTAGTCAATGTGTGGAATGCACATAGCCTAGTGGTTAGGGTATTTGGTTCATGATTGCAAACTCTTGAGTTCAGTTCCTGGACTAGCAAGCTCATTGTATCCTTAAGCAAGGTACTTAATTTTACATTGCTCCAGTTCATTCAGCTGAAAATGAGCACTAGCTGAATATTAGAGAAGCTCTCTCTCTCTCTCTCTCTCTCTCTCTCTCTCTCTCCCTCCAGCTGTTGTATCCTGGAGGTACCATTGAATCAAAGATTCAGAGAATCAAGATGGTGTCTGTGTGTGCTTGTGACTATATAGGCACCTAAAACAATCAGTGAAAACATGGTATATGTTACCAAACCACATTCATTTATAGGTGATAGCTGCTTCTCAGGGCCGTTGCATGACTTTTAGAGGCCCCCTGCAACTTTTTGTTTCGAGGCCCGACTTTTAGAGGTCCCCTGTAACTTCTTGTTTCGAGGCCCCATCTCTTCAATTAAAAATTCATAACTATATTTTACTTTATTCTGTCTGAAGTTTATTCCTCGTCTGGGTTGAAATTTTCAGTTAATACCTTAACCAAAGTAAATAGATGGCTCATTTATGTACTTTGATCTTAACACGGAGCCCCTCAACTGTAGAGGTCCTCTGCGACCACAGGGGTTGCAGGGGCTTAGCAATGGCTTTTGCTGCTTCTTTATACTGCCTAAATTCATGTACCTTTTAGTATTGAGTTCACTATTTCTTTAAAGAGCAGCTATTACTACTTTCGCCTCTAAAGTCCACTTTTCTTTATCAAGTCTAACGAATCTTAAACTCTCTGATACTGTAAGGCTGCAGGCCACCACTTCCCTTATTATTCATTGGGCTAGGTTTCCCTTCCATAGTGAGTTTGTTTCTTCTAATCTTTCATTCATGCATCACTCCACCTCATGACTTGTCTCCTTACCCCCATGTTTCTATTCCATAGTAGGTAGGGGCACAGTTTTCTGGGGACTCATTATGTCTATGAAAAAGTTCACTTAGTGACCTTGTTGATGTTTAGTATCAGAGCCAATGCTGATTGAGCAGACTTATTATCAAAGACATTCCAGTTGAGCCCATCTCATCTTTTAGGAGCTATCAAGGGCTGTTTTATCTAATGTGTCCTTTTCCTATTTAAGACCATATGGTGTGATTTTAGGGAAATTTAACTGTTATTTCTAGCTGGTTAAGTAACCATATAGAGGTTCCCTCATTGGGTCTGTTTATGACATTAGAGTGAGATCAATGATGTATTGATTGATTGATTGATTCTTTATGTTAACTAACAGCAAAACAATAGAGAGAGAGAAAGAGAGGGAGAGAGAGAGAGAGAAAGAGAGCGCGCGAGAGAGAGAGAGAGAGAGAGAGAGGGAGAGAGAAAGATAGAGGGAGAGAGAAAGAGAGAAAGAGAGAGAGAGAGACACACACACAGAGGGTGATAGGCAGAGATCCTTAGATAGATAAATAAATTGATTGATCGATAGATATATATATATATATATATATATATAGATAGATAGATAGATAGATAGATAGATAGATAGATAGATAGATAGATAGA
>JAOPUL010003754.1:12702021-12716397 GCA_027564515.1 Octopus rubescens | reverse complement strand
GATAGATAGATAGATAGATAGATAGATAGATAGATAGATAGATAGATAGATAGATAGATAGATAGATAGATTGTCACTTGGACAACATCAGTGGCGTGGAGAGAGGAAGCTGGTATGCATGGGCAACTGCTGGTCTTCCGTAAACAACCTTGCCCGGACTTGTGCCTCTGAAGGAAACCCTCTAGGTGCAACCCATGGTAATTCATGACCAAAGGGGGTCTTTACCCTTTAGATTAGACAGACAAAAGATAAAAGATATATATAGATGAAGACATAGTCACATGGATAGGCAGCTTGCATCACAACCATATGGTTCTGGGTAAATTACCTCTGTAATGCACCTTGAACAAATATTTCCTCATATAGCCTTTGGTTGACCAATATCTTCTGAGTGGAATTTAGTGGATAGAAACTGTGCAGAAATCCATCATCTGTGTGTATTATGTGCGTATGTGTTTGTGCAAGGGACTACATTTATGTTTGTTTTCGAAGGTTAATTGGGGTTGTGTTTATGTTGCATCCCTCGATATCTCATAACTTAGCAGTCTTAGTAGAAAATAGGGATTGTAATGGTTTATTATAATACTGTAAATGTCAATATTTTTTCTATGTATATACTGGTTTTAGACTAAGTACACCGTGTCCCTGGACGCTGTAGGAGGTTACTAAAAGGGGTGGTGACAGTAAGGGCATGTGAATGTAAAACACTGCTTTAGAAAAACTGACTGTCCAACCCATACTAACATGGAAAAGTGGATGTGAAATGCAAATGACAATGAACGAGGATGTAAATGAGTACTTTCCTGTTATCGATAGCCATTTTTTTTTTATTTACTAAAGGATTAGTAAATAAATTATTAAACAATCACCCAATTCCTCATCCTTTTCTTCACAATCCGCCATGTTGCAGTCCCATGACTTTGCCATATCCCTGGCAGGGTGGCTAAATGGATGCTATGCCTTGCCAATGGGCAGCTTGTAACTATGCAGGGCATGATTGTCACTCCGTGAGGTATTTTCAAAACACCCACATATTATGATTACTAATCCTTTAATATACATGTGGAGGCACGTGGCCTAGTGATTAGGGTGTTGCACTCACAATCACAATATCATGGTTTCAATTTCCGCACTAGGTGGTGCATTGTGTTCTTGAGCAAAGCACTTCATTTTACATTGCTTCAGTTCACTCAGCTGTAAATGTGTAACCCTGCGATGAGCTGATATCCCATTCAGGGGAAAAAGCTGTGGGCTTTGGTCACTTATATACCACAGAAACCAGGTAACCAGCCCCATGAGTCCTAGGACTTGAGACATTTCTTTACTTTTTTAGTAAATAAAAAATTGGCTGTCAATAACAGAAAAGTACCAAATGCCTTCATTTATTTTCTAAATAAAAAAAAAAACATTTTTATTTTCATTTATTGTTTAAATAAAAAGTATTTTGATCTACATATGAATGAGAAGTTTTCTTTGAGAAATACCTTTCTGAACTTTTATAAATATGAGTCTCAGAAAAGTGGAAATAAAAATAAATAAACCATAAGACATGCAGAGTCCTTCAATTATACATTGCACCACAGAACACTGGTGCTTCTTTGTAAAAATTCTTAAATCAACCCCAAACACTCACAACATTAAAGCCAGTAATCATGAGGCCCAGGTACTGAAACAGCCAGGGTCCCTCACAAGCAGCATTTGATTTCTTAGTGACATGTAATTGCCAGTAAAGACAACAAACTTGCTTGTTACCAGCCTATAATCCCCACCAAATATCTCAAAAACCACAGGTATAATAATTCAACAACAAAAACCAATGATTATTACACGCACATAATACATTTTTTTTTTTTTTTTGGATATTATGTAGCAGACAATAAAAAAAAGGAGAATTTATTATTTTTTACAAAAAGAAATATCATATTATCTATGGGAATTAGAAAACTTTAAACTTACCCGTGATTGGTAGAATTTTGATTCCAGCTTATTTTCACCAATTTTTTTAAAAATTCTCTTTTGGTTTTTAAAAAAAAACTGAAATTAAAAAAAAAGGGAGGGGAGATTAAATTGAGAAAAATTTTAGTGAAATTGAAATTTGAATTGAAATTCAAAATAAGCAAAAACATAATAAATATAATCTAACAGAGGAAACCTCTGTGATTGATCTGTCAGCTAGAAATAATAGCCAAAACTCACTCATATCATACCCTAGCAGTGTCAAAAGCAACAATAAAAATAATGAGCTGTGATTAAATAATAAATAAAAAAACAATAAAGAACCAGAAAACAACAAGAAACAATATAAATAAATGGTGGGAGCAGAGGGCAATCACCCAATTCTGCTTATTCAGGATACCCTTCAGAAAACTCCAGATTACAGTAAGACACCAAAGTAAAAGCCCTCTTCCAGGTCTTGCTGCCAGCCTACTGCTACATAGTTACAGTGGACCAATTTAGCCCTGCCATTTCCCAACTCTCACCTAACTTTCATAAAATTCACCAGAGGGCAGTACCTCACAGTCCAGTATCACATTCCTCTTCATGTGGGATGTGACGAAACAGTTAACCCCTTGACCTAAGAGGAAAAGTTCTCTCAACATTTTCAACTGTATCCACCATATAATTTCTTCACCATAGCCACTAGGCATCGGTAGAATTCGAACTCAGAAGAAATGCTGCAAATGATTCCACCCACTTACTACCTTAACAATAATAAAATAAAATAATAATGGTTTCAAATTTTGGCACAAGGCCAGCAATTTTAGGGGAGAGGATAAGCCGATTACATCAACTCCAGTGCTTAACTGGTACTAATTTTTATTAGTAATACTAAAGTCTGTAAATATAGTTAGGGTATTTCTCACATGGTATTTGTTATATACACATTTTCAAAAATGCTTACAAATTGTTTTTGATGTAAGATAAGAAAATTCTGAAGCATTTCTCAGCTTGTGAATAATAAAGACAATAAAACTATTTTCTACCATAAATAGCATGGCCACTAATTTTGAGAGAGAAAGACAGAGAAGGAGAGAGAGACAGACAGGGAGAAAGAGAAAGACAGACAGACAGATATAGAAAGAGAGAGGGAGAGAGAAAGTATTAGATCAATATTAAGATTACCTAACTGCTAGTTTACTTTATTAATTCCAGGAGAGTGTTTGAACTCAGATCATAAAAGAACACAATGAAATACTACAATGGATTCTGTTCAATTCTCTACCCATTCAGTCAAATCAATGATGGTAATAATATTTAAGCATCATTGTACTCTTTAACTGTTCTAAGTGCAGCAAGTCTTCTTCCTATCCAAGACTGGAGAGATTAATATTGGTGATACTCATCCTGAGCATCTGCAAATCCAGGATTGCAAGGAAAACATGAGATAAGGAGAGAATCCGGGATTAGAGTCTGCCACAAAGTGACCTATGCTAAGGTCACCCAAAGACTGGGTGTTAATGGTGGTGGTGGTGGTGGTGGTGGAGGATTCTGCTTGTGACTTAGAGCAGTATTTCTCATAGGGATGGGGAAAAGCCCTTGTAGGGAAGGGCTCTGTCAGGATTTTAAGGAGGCAGATAAACTGCAATGTTTAATTAAAATTGAAATGGTTTCCAACTTTTTAAACTTGTCCAGTACTGAAGCAAAGAAAGAAAAAGTTATATGGCTAGAAATTCTACTTTGTCTCTCATTAATAAAAATGTGTGTGTGTTGTGGGGGTGGGGTGAATTTCACTAATATTTGGAATAGAAGGGTGCTAGTATTTGTCAGTTTATGATCTACAAAAGGCACAAAACCATTGTATTATTGGACTTAAAATCTTTAATCACAGAGCGTGTTACAGGAAAATAATGTTAAACCAAGCACAGATAGTCTTGTAATTCTTTTAAATTTATTTTTACTGATTAATCAAAAGATTAAAAGGATGAGCACCGAAAGACTACCACACCAACTTTTGTGGCAGCAGCAACCCATGCACTGGAGAATCCAGCACAGCACACCAAAGAAGACATGGATGAAACATATTGAAGAAAATCTGAATTCACAGCACCTCGACCTCAAGCATGCTAAGGCCAGCGCCATGGCTCAGAAAGTGTGAAATATCTTCACCAGAGTTTGTCATCTAATGGCACCCACAGTAGTGTATTGGTTGAGAGGACAGCCTCCCACTTCGGTTGCCAGCTAGGAATTTTACTTACTTTCTTACTTAATCAAAAGAGATGCAACACAATATCCATGAACTTTTTCTGAAAGGTCTCTGAAATGGGAAGGAAGAAACTGGAGACTTGGTTTGAATGCATGCAATGAAGTGAGCACTTGCTAAAGGCACCCAAGTGCCATGTGAGAGTGTTAAACCAGGCAAAAGATTAAGCCTAACACCCAAGAATAAGCACAATAAAACACAGATGGGCTTCCACACAGTTTCCATCAATCCAATTTCACTCACAAGGGTTGAGTTTCCTCAAGGCTATGGTAGAAGACACTTGCCCAAAAGAGCTACACACAGTAATGGGATCGTACCTGGAAACTGAAAGCATTATGAAGTATACTTAACCACATGCTTATGTTCATGGTAATGAGGCAAAAAGAACTCCTTTTTAGTTTGGTTGGTTGGTTGGTTGGTTAGTCAGTCTCTCTCTCTCTCTCTCTCTCTCCCCCTCTCTCTCTCCCTCTCTCTCCCTCCCTCTCCCTCTCCCAATGTCATAATTTTAGCATGTTGAAGTGTCATATAAAAATATAAATATCACTTGTACCTGAGATTCTTCCAGATCAGATTTGTTTTGCAAAAAGAAGCTATTTGATATATACATGGCATTTGTTTCCCTCTGTTTTTCTTTTATCGTTGTTGTTGCTATTTGTTGGGGAGTTTGTTTGTTTTTTTTGGGGGGGTGGGGGGTGCAAAGTGATGTGGAGGATAGGCATAATAGCATAATAAGTGATTTTCTTTAGCAATCTGCCACACACACACAAATGTCAAGAATGGTTTCTTATCATAATTTGTTTTGAGGGATATATTCTCACCACCACCACCACCATGATGATGAATTATTTATTCGGTTTTTAAAATGGTTCAGAATCAAATGCACATGACAGATGGCAAATCCTACTACATCAAAACTGAAAACATTCTTAAATCACATCAAATATTTAAAACACACACACACACACACACACACATGTGCACAACCAAACTTGCCAACTAATTTCAGAGTATTTAATATGACAACAACACCTACGACAATAACTATAATGAGGGGAACCTCCAAGCTGTCACTTGATCTGGTAGCAATCTTCAAATTACAGCCTACACTCTTTAAAAAAATGAACATGCTTGATATGTGAATTAAAAAGAAAAATGAGATGGTTTGTGGTTGGAACACCCTTTCTATGATATGCCTGTTCAATTAAAGTCAGCCTGAATCTAAGCAACAAGGACAACAACTGAGATAAAGGATGATAGCAAAAGCCATTTAGCAAAACAGAACATAGACCAAAATATATTCAAATCAATATTTTGACCTACAAAACCTATTCATGAACTGAAGAATCCAAGATGAAAAGTTAATGGTAAACAAGTATAGCTGTGTGGTGCTGAAACTAGCTCCTCTAACTACATGATTCCAGGTTCAATCCTACTGTGCAGCATCTTGCACAAGTGTCTTATACTACAGGTACAGGTTAAATACTGTTTTATGAGTAAAATTATGCTGTTTCACCCCAGCTCAACCAAATTAGAAAAACGTCGTCACACATCAACAACTTGATCATAGACACTGGCCTGGAATGTATCCAGGACCTCAAAGTAGTGAAATTGGAGGTGTGGCAGGTGGACTTTGTTGCTGTGGCCTGGGATGGAACCCAGCCATATGAAGAAGCCATGATTGAGCAAACCTATAATCAAGAACATTGCATCATGATCTGTGCATCTTTTTGTTTATATCTCTATATTGACCTATGCCTCCTTTACTCTTTAAAATAGTGGGATGTGTTAATCCTAGCAAGTGATCTTGACCACAAAGAGTCTTCATCACTGCCAGGTATAAGCATAGCTAATTCTTTTTGGTAAAGGGTCAGAAATTTTGAGAGGAGGGAGAAATCGAGTGTTCAACTAGTACTTATTTTATCAACCCTGAAAGGATGAAAAGTAAAGGTGACCTCAACAGCATTTGAACTCAGAAGACAAAGCCAAAAGAAATAGCACTAAGCATTTTGTCTGGCATGCTAACGGTTTTGCCAGATTGCTGCTCTATTGCCATATGTAAGCTTAAATAACACTGTGTAACAAAATTTTGTTTTTGATTAGTAAGTGTTATTTTGTATTTGCTTCTATCTTGAAATCAAAGAAAATTACTATTATTCCCTTCAAACTTTTCTCTTGTAACCTGGACATCAATGTTTTGAAACTGACTTTTATGAAATTATAAAATTTTTCTGTCTAAAGATTTCTCTAATAAGAAATTCTTTACGTATCTATATGCATATAAATATTTGTGATTCCAATTGGAAAATGAAACATGTAATGGAGAATAAATAATACCAAAAACTTCCATTTTCCGGTTCTGTTTATTAAACAACTCTGCAAAATATCTCCATAATCTTCAATTTTAATGTTTTGATTTACATTCAATAATGGATACCTATTGATTGGAATAACGGAATAAGCAGATGGGCATAAAGATGAAACAACTAGGATTTACCCTAAATACTTGTATAGTAAAAGACCCCCTTCGGTCATGAATGACCATGGGATTGCACCTAAAAAATTCCCCTCTGAGGCACAAGTCTGGGCAAGGTTATTTGTGGAAGAGCAGCAGTGGCCCATGCATACCAATCTCCCCTCTCTATGCCACTGATGGTGTCCAAGGGAAAGGTGAATGCGGATACAGCTTGGCACCAGTGACATCACAATTCATTTATACAGCGGAGTGAACTGGAGCAAAGTGAAATAAAGTGTCTTGTTCAAGAACACAACACACAGCCCAGTCTGAGTATCGAACTGAGTATACAACCTCCCGATTGCAAGCTCTAACCACTGAGCTATGAGCTTTCATAGATAAAAGCCATGCGCATTCATAGATAAATACTTATATAATATATATATATAGCCATGGAAATAAAAAACAAAATTATCCTCATTACTACATGTTTTAATATTATACAGTTCTCAATTGCATGAGGTCAGTAGTTTACCATAAGAATTCCAATGCTACATAATAGAATTCATAATACTGCAGCATACAGTAGTACATATACCTGTCTGCAGTCGTCCACAGAAAATGGAAAGAAGAAAATGAAACTGAAGTGGGAAGTTTACAAAACTATTTATGGATGGGTCATTTGGTTTACTAGAGCTATCTGTAACCCATAACATTAGATATGCAGAGGTAACCAAAAAGGTGCAGCAGCTACATATCTTGCAGAAATGGAAAGAAACACAAAATTGAAGGTAGTGGTTATGCTGATAAACAAATTATGAATCTTTTATCTTTTACTACTTTCAGTCATTGAACTGTGGTCATGCTGGAGCATTGCCTTGAAGTGTTTAATCAAGCAAATCACATCCAATACTTTTTTTTTTAAAGTTTGGTACTTATTATTTTGGTCACTTTTGCCAAACCACTAAGTTATGGGGATGTAAACAAACCAATATCAGTTGTCAAGCGGTGGGGGAGGGACAAGCACACACACACACACAAATATATATATATATACACACACAATGGGCTTCCACACAGTTTCCATCAACCGAATCCACTCACAAGGCAGTGATTGGTCTGGTACTATAGTAGAAGACATTTGACCATGGTGCTGCTTAGTGGGACTGACCCCAAAACTACATGGTTGCAAAGCAAGCTTCTTAACCACTGTGCCATCCCTGCACCTATAAACATTTCCTATTTACAGGTTTGTCAGGATGTTGATGAAATGAAGCTGCTTTACAAATGAATGCCAATAAAACTTACATGTCAAAAAAAGAAATATTGCTTCCTCACGTTAGGAGGGCTGTAGTAGAAATCACCCAACTTTATTTACATTTGGGAATTGGGAATGTCTAGAATAGACAAGAGGAATGTCAGAGATCTGCTAAATTTGGGTGATGTGGACTTCAGTGATGAAGACACTTTTAAATTTACATTAGAAATGTGCACATGAAGATGATATCCAAGACAGGGCAGCTGAAAATAGGATACAAACAAAAAAATTCTCAGTGAAAGAACTCAGTACTATATTTAGAACAATTACTGCATGGAAGACATATATTAACCATTGAAAAGCACACAAAGACTGTTAACTTTACTTAAACATTTAACATTTAAGATTACTTTCTCAAATGTAATGCTTATTTATTCAGTGTTTAGAATTAGTCATGTATTATCTTGAAGCTTTGAGAAAATGCAATAATGTGACTATATTTTTTAAGAATGACATTGTAGAGTAGGTGTGAGAGGTTAGATCTGGCCAATTTGAACAAAAAACAGCTAGAATATTTTGGCCGGATATGGCCGGTTTAAATTCTAAAGGGTTAAACATTTATTACTAGGTGTAAAAATTTTGATACGAAATAATAAGTGAACTTAACAGTGCTTGTGTGTTTTTAAATGACTAATATGAGTCTCTTTTGTTGTAATATCTTTAGTTTCAACACATGGTCTCAGATCAAATCACTTGCCTGGCAAGTACACCACTGAAACTATATTTAGAATTTTTGAAGATTGAAATGCCCTTCCTAACACCAACCATTCCACCCAGTATACTCTGTAGAGAGGTTGGTGTTAGGAAGGGCATCCAGCCATAGAAACCAAGCCAAAACAAACTGGAGCCTGGTGCAGCTCTCTGGCTTACCAGCTCCAGTCAAACCATCTTACCCATGCCAGCATAAAAAATGGATGCTAAATGATGATGATGAAAGCACAAGATAATGGATGCAGATCTAACTGGATTGTTAGAACTGAGGGCTAACTGCCTGCAGTAGTATTTGGTTGTCTTTTTATGTGTTAAGTTCAAATCCTGTCTTCTGGGATTAATAAAATAAAGCGTCTCTCAATTAAAAATTTTTATAAGACATCCTAGATGTGAATGGAATTATAATAGAAGAATCTAGAGAGTTGGGAAAGACAAACAACAAATTGAAAAGGGACCCAGCTGCCATAGGAACATGCGCAAAGAGAAGAATAGAGAAAAATTAAAATTAACACCTAACCTCTCTTATTTAGAAAATAAAAAACAAAATAAAAAATTGAAACATTTTTGGTTTTCACATATGCTGATGTTGCAATTCAATAAACTCGGATAACATAGAACTGCAATTCATTTATTTTCTTCCTTATTTATATCGATTTCTGTATGCTTTTAGACAAAAAAATGTTCCAGAAAATTTTAAATTTAGTTGGTTTTTTGGGGGGTTTTTTTTCTCTCCAAAGTTTAGACATCAATCAGTAATTTTACATGTATTTATATGTTCAAATAGTGAGGTGTTCTTGCAGCACACACACATTACCTGCAATTATCAGGATATTCTATTACATTGATAAAACTGTAATAGCTAATAGTGATAGTAGCTGTAGTAATGATGATGATGATGACAATGACGATGATGGAACTTTGATTATGATGGTAATTTGGATGACAATGGTGAAGATAGTTGTTAGGAGGAGTAGGTGAAAATGATGATTAAAATTACAACAATGATGGTGATGATGAAGACGACAACTTTGCATTTTATGATGATGATAAAGAAGAAGAAAACAAAAAAGGTGAAAATTAATATGACATTGATATTGGTGATGAACGTAACAATGAAGCTAAGATGACAGCTAAGCAACTATTATGATTCGCAAATTATGACAGGCCTCAAAAATGTTAAAAAGAATCGGGAATTCTCTAAAGAATAATAATAATAATAAAAATAATGGTTTCAAATGCTGGCACAGAGCCAGCAGTTTTTTTTGAGGTTTTTTTTTAGGGGAGGGGGAACTCGTTTACATCGACCCCAGTACATGAATGGTAAAGTAGAAAGGATGAAAGGATGACCTCAGCAGAATTTGAACTCAGAACGTGAACACAGATAAAATGCTAACGGCATGCTAATGATTCTGCCAGTTTGACACCTTAATAATAATAATGATAATAACGATGACGATGATTCTACAATATTGCATAACCTTGGTGACTGAAACTTCTATACAATTAGAGTATAAAAATAACCAAATTCTTATAGGAATCGATGAATTATGAAATTTCATTAAATAAAGTAAGGCACTGCATGGTGCCAAGTGGTTGTGGTTGGGGTGTTCGACTCATTATCATATCATAAGGCTGTGGGTTCAATTCCTAGAGCAGAGGATGCATTGTGTCCCTGAACAAGGCACATCATTTCATGTTGCTCCAGTCAGCTCAGCTGAATGTAAAAAAGCCAACCAACCAATTGACTAATCAATCAATCGACCATCCAATCAATCAACCAAACAAGTGATCAAATCAACCAATCAATCAATGCTTTGATCCATTCAAGAACAGTAAAGTTTCGTAAAAACAAAAACCAAACCAAAACGCTGTGATTGTTCAACAAGATTGAAGCTTGATTGATTATTTTTGGTGTTGAGATGACTCGTTAGTGTCTACATAGCATGTTATATGTGTGTAGTGGAGAGAGAGAAAGAGGTGGGCTGAAAGTCAGAAAGAGTATGCGTGTATGTAAGGGGGTGGGGGTGACAGAGACAGAGTGGGTATGGATGGGTGTAGGTGATATGATAGAAAAGATGAGAGACTGTGTGTGTGTGTGTGTATGTGACAACATGTGGGTATGCAAGTGATATCATATAAGTATGTGAGAGAGAGTGTGTGTTTGTGCATGTTGTGAAAGTGTCAAAGAAAGTGTGTATGCATGTGTAAAAGAAAGGGCGATAGTTTGCAGATGTGTAAGTGACAGAAAAAGAGGAGGAGAGGTGTGTGTGTGTGTGTGTGTGCAAAAAGGAAAGAGAGAGAGAGAGACAATGAATATGCATGCATGTGTTTATGTGCATGCCTGTGCATTTGTTTTGCATCACTGGTGACTGCACACTAATGAACTATTCCAAGTGAGAGATAGTGAGTGGGCAGGTAGGGGGAGGAGAGGTGCAAGGAGTGAGAGTGGAGGGAGGGGTAGTGATGGTGGGAGAGAATAGGAAGGAGGGGGACTGATGGTGGGGAGGAGAGGGAACTTGAGAGTCACACGTGGATCTGATAAGGAATCTTCAATGTAAAAAGATTGGGGGAGCGGGAAGTGGGGTGGGGAGATCCATCAGCAATTAATAAACCAGGGTGGCCTCCTCTCCCACCCTTATCATTTACCACAACATGACTAACGATCTAACAAAGAATTACGAGTATCAAAACAAACAAAAAAACAAAGAACAAGACTAATAATAATAACAATAATAATGGAAAAACAAAAGCAAATAAAAATGAAAATTATGCAGTTTTAAATCTGAGTTTCAGGCATGAAACTGCAATCAATAAACATAAGCAAACCAACTATCATTAACACAATCAAACAAATAATGGCTCCTCGTTAGTTTCAACGACGAGTATTCAGTTGTTGGCTGTGTGGTTAAGAAGATCACTTTGCAACCACATGGTTTCAGGTTCAGTCCCACTGCACACAACATTTGGGTGAGTGTCTTCTACTATAGCCCCAAGCCGACAGATGTCTTGTGAGTGAATTTGGAAGACGGAAGCTGTGTGGAAGCCCATCATGTGTGTGTGTGTGTGTGTGTGTCTTTGTGTTTTCCTCCTTCCCCCACTACTTGATAACCAGTGTTGGTTTGTTTACATCCTCATATGTTAGCAGTTCAGTAAAAGAGACTGATAAATTGATAGAAAAATAAGTAGTGGGATTGATTTGTTTGACTAAATCTACCAAGGTGGTGCCCCCGCATGGCCACAGACCAATGACTGAAACAAGTAAATGATAAAAGAGAACAGGGATAAGCAGGAGGAGATGGCAATGGAGAAGAAGATGAAGAAAACGACTATGGTAAGTCATCTAACCTTCAAGACGAGAACATAGGGAAAAAGATATGCGAGAAACCTTGGAACCTGCTGGTTTAATAGTATCACATTGTCCTTGGAGGCCTTTAGCAGAGTCCACTCAGTTGCAAGCTTTAATGTCAGATCTCCAGTCTGAGAAAACCTTTTTGCTCCCTATATCAAAACAGCAAGCCATATCCAATGACCAAAAGTCCTTTGGGTTATTCCTTTCCCTTCAACTTTCTAACACCCTCCTTAGAATTCTTGCTGTTCCTAACAAGGCTGTTTTCTGCAACAGTCTCATCCTGATGGTAATTCCTAGCTTCTCAAATCATGCATCCAACCTTTTACTAACTGCTCCCAGTGCACCAACCCCGATCGGTACCACTTCTACGTACCTGATTCTCCATAGTTGCCTGATTTCTCTCTTCAGCTCTTGATATTTATCCACTTTTATTATTATTATTATGGGTCCAACCCATGCCAGCATGGAAAATGGACAGTAAAGGATGATGATGATTCATTCATTACTTATTTCATTCATTTATTTTAAGAATAGAATATTTCTGGAGTAGTGCTCTTATTTGGAGACAATTAATTCTATATATTCTCTTAGGAGCATACTGATTTTTAAAAAAAAAATGTTATTGCATACCTAAAGCCAGAAGGATATTGACCTTTTTGTCTCCGCAAGCCACCATGGATTTCTCTAATTTTATTTTGCTATTTATTTGTAGTTTTACATGTTCTAGGTGTTATTGCTGTTTTCTTCTTTCGTCTTCATAAAAATTTATATGATAGAACCTTATTATAATTATTACTATTATTATTGGGGGAAGTGCTACTTCCCTGTGAATTTGGAATAAGATGGGTGACTGGCAAAAATGGTTAGAGTGAATGGCCCTATTTTAAGTATGCACCTGTAGAGTGGAGAGCAGGAGAGAGCTCATATCTTTGGTGGTCAGAGTAATCTTGGATCTGTGGGGTTCTTTGATTGGCCCTAGTTAGAGTTTCTCCTGTATCAGGAGGACTGCTTCATTCATGTTATACTTTGTATACTATATATACTTTTAGTGCATTTCACTATCTTTTCCATTTCTTTCTCCCCATCCTTTATTTAAATTCCCACACAAATTGTTATCTGTCCTTGTGATGTCCCCTTCATTTATGCCCCAGGGCTAATAAAAGAAATAATTATTATTATTGAAAAAAAAAAAATTATTATTATTAAGGCAGTGAGCTGGCAGTACCATTAGCACATCAGACAAAATGATAAATGGCATTTCTTCAGAGTCATTGCGTTCCAAGTTCAAGATCCGCTGAGGTCAAACTTTGCCTTTTGTCCTTTCATTGTCGATAAAATGAAGTACCAGTCAAGTACTGAAGTCGATGTAATTGATTTTCCCCTCCCCTCAAAATTGTTGGCCTTGTACCAAAATCAGAAAGAATTATTATTATTATTACCTTTATCATTAGCATTATTATTAATATTATTAACAACATTATTATTAGTAGTATTATATATTTGCTTGTTTATAAAAAAGATGTGCTATTAAAATTCAAATTTTCTATCTACTCATCTTAGATTACTTGAAGAACGTAGGTTTCAAATTTTCAAAATGTTATACACAAAATAACCAAAATATTCCAAGGGAATTGGAGGGGGATGGTGGTGGTAGTGGTGCATTTCTCTTTTACCTTCAGGCATCAGCAAAATTTTCCTTTAATGCACGCAGATAAAATACACACACACCAACACACACACATATATACTCACAAGTATATTTGTAAGAGTTTATGTATTTATATATATATATATACACACACGTTAGAACTCACAAGTACAGACGCACACATCCGACTTGCACACACATGCACAAATGCATGCGTGTGTATATGTGTGTCTCTTGTCTGCTCCTCTCTGTACACACGTATTTAAAGTATCTATCTATTTATCTATCTGATTGTCTGTTTTTCTTCCTGTGTAAGTGTACTTGTATGTGTGTACGTCTATCTGTCTCTGTGTGTGTCTCTCTCTCTCTCTCCCTACCTATTCAATCGAAGTGCTTATATCTTTCATTGCTTCCCTATTGCATTCATATGTCTTTTCTTTCTTGGCTTTGAAAATGTCACTCACATATTTATTTTGTCACACTTTTACATATTTCTTCTCACTTTTGCCTTAGCTGAAATATATCCCACTTCAATTATTGATGTGCATATATACACGACGTTAAACATTAATGCATACCCTCACACACGTACACACGTATGCATAGACATACATAATCACTTACACATATGCACATATAGAGAAATATGGACATTGGAGTGGTAGACCTATTTTAAACGAATATATATATCACACAT
>JAOPUL010003754.1:12606571-12617308 GCA_027564515.1 Octopus rubescens | reverse complement strand
TTGGTGTGTGTGTGTGTGTGTGTGTGTGTGTGTGTGTGTGTGTGTGTGCATGTGTATGTATATATATATATACGTGTGTATATGTATATGTTTATATATGTATATATATGTATATGTTTATGCATGTGTATGCGTGTATATGTATATGTTTATGTATGTGTGTATACATGCATATGTGTGTGTATGTATATATATATGCATGTGTGTGTGTGTGTGTGTGTACACATATGTAAAGGAATCTCTTGCTTTATGAAAGTAATGCATTCCTGAAAATCTAGCCGTAACGTGAAATTCCGTAATGCAAAATTAATTTTCCTATTGATTTTTATATTAACAAGTGAGATTGTGTTCCTATGGACTTTTTCGAAAAAGAAAAGAAAAAAGAAGCACAACAAAACAACAGAGAACAAGCAGCGTGATCACCTTTGTACATGAAAATAACTATTTCTAAACATACACGGTACAATATAGAGAGATAAAAACATTTCAAGAGGAATAAGTTAGTGAATTAATACGAATCGTAATATCATAAGAGTACCTCCTTAACACAAAAGATATTGACTATTGTGTGAGGGGTGGTGGTGGAATGGGTGTTACTAAGAGGACGAGGGACAATATTTGCTATCTTATAGTTCATTACCATGAGCATCAGCTTGAGGGGTGAAGAACTTATCCAAAGTCATTTGTTGTATATGACGCATCATCTCTTTGTACAGCTCAGTATAGGAACTCAGCTCATTGTAAACTCCTCTTATAATTTTTATGTTACGTTCACAATTAGGATCATTATCAGCAAAAACCTGCAGACCTTAATTTTTGTAATCAATTTAAGTGGTGTAGTTGGAACTTCCATTGTCTCAATTGTATTCTCAGCTTGTTCTTTTTCTTACAGCATTAGCTCCTCATTAGATAAAATTTCTCTCTGAGATACTAGTAAGTCAGTCACACCATCCTCTATGACTTCTTCAAATCCTACATCCTTTGCAAGTGTCACAATATCTTTACGAATTTGATGCAGACTTTCTGCTTGAAGAAAACTTGTAATGCCACCAATACAGTCTGGCCATTTACTTTTACAAACACTATTGAAAGTTGAAGGTTTCACTTTATCCCATAACTCAGCTATATTATTCACAACATCCATTGGCTGGAGCAAAGCAGTTGTATTCTGAAGGATATATTCTACTCTCACATTATCAGAAAGGTAATTTAAGTTTGCTGGGTGGCTCGGTGCATTGTCTAAAGGAAGCAATGCTTTGTTGGAAATATTATGTCTGGCACCGTATCTTTCTACAGCAAGAAAGAAACGTTGTAAACCACTCTTTGAAAAGGCTTTTAGTCATCCATGCCTTCTTATTTGAATGCCAAATCAGGGGTAGATTAACCTTTTTGCAACACTTGAAAGTCCTTAGATTTTTGGAATGATACTCGTGTAGCGGCTTTAATTTCATATCACCAGCAGCATTTCACCCCAGCCCCAAATAATTGTCAAATGATTTTTGAAAGCTTTAAATCTAGAAAAGTGCAGTCTCATCAACATTATATATACTTGCTCTGCTGTGTAGTTCCCTTCAGCAATCATTTTCTTCATTTACTCAGGATAATTAATAACAACCTCTGTATCGGTTCTCACAGTTTCACCAATTATTTTTATGCTGTGCAAATTCATTCGCTTGTTAAATCCTCCAAACCAGTCTTTATTAGACAAAAACGGTTTTACATGCAAAGTTTTACCTTCCATTTTCTGCAAATCATCATATAAAATGTTGACTCTTATTTTAATTACAATATGTTTATCAGTGCATTATGCTGGTTCTGATCCTTGATCCATACATTCAAGGGTCATTCCATTTTAAGCATTATATGGAAAAATAAGGTCCAGTCAATTAACAGAATGACTTCTTGAACACTTGACATACTTTTCCCTCTGTTGTTACATATTGTTCCCACTGTAGACGTTGCAAGATTTAATGTTTTGGCAAATTTAGTTTTATTTCCGCATCAAATCTTTTTAAAACATCAAGTTTAATACCCAGGGTAATCCCTTTATGGTTCCTTTTCACACTACTGCCTTCAGGTCTACTTGATAGCTTCTTTTCAGATATCTTCAATTGAAGGTAAATCCAACAGCAGCAGTGATTAATCATCAACAACAAATATGTAATAAAAAAAGATTGACACAGAAAAGATTTGTTTTGTGAGAGCAGAAAATTGTCTTATTCCTATGGATGTAACAATGAAAATGAGATGAAAAGGTGAAGGACTGAGGAAGAGAAAGTACTATATGATAACTGTTAGCTGCAGATTTTATAGTCAATTCGTCCCTTGCACTTCTGACTTAAGACACACACACACACACACACAATCACACACTCATCCACATACATGTCAACGTACATGCTGAAATCTGTTGTAACCAGTTGGATTCAAAAGTTGGTGGATTGATAGTGGTGATGATGTGAGTTTCATTAGTTTAAATGTTTGTGATGGGGGGCAGGTATTGTTGGTGGTGTAGTAGTTATATTGTTCTTGCTCATTGTATAGTTGTGGTTGTTTAGTCTTCATAGACCTAAGATCAAAAACATTTCATTCAACTTTTAAAATACACTAGGATACCAAATTATAAATGGTTTTATTTGAAATGGATTTGCTTATCTACTTTGTACTATTAGATTACTGCTGCTGGTGGTCAAGTTTGTGTTGATGATAGAAACACACATACATGCATACATACACATGCACACATACATATATATATATATATACACACACACACACACTACACACACATTTTGTACGTTATATATACATGTGTATGTGTGCATGTATCTAGTAACGTGATAATAGTTTTTCAAAATGTTAGCTATATACTTTGATCTTAATTAAAAAGGCAAGTGACCAATGAGCTAAGAAGAAAATGTAGTTCTAAATTGTTAACAATTTAAAACTACGCAATACGAGTTTCCGTAAGAGTGAAATTACAAACCCTATCCCAAAATTAATGGTCATTCTTTACAATTTCCTTAAGTGCGAAATATCGTAACCTGAGGTAGTCTTAACATGGGGGAGGCCTGTATATATAAATATTCATTACTGTGTGTGTGTGTGTGTAAGTAAGAATGTATGTATCAGTACCCATGCCTCTATAACTATGACCCTGTATTTGTATGTGTAAAATTGTATGTATTGCATACATTTATATATGTGTGAATAGATGCCTGCCGATATGGGTGATAGTACATTTTGAATGTGTAAGTTAGTATGCATATATGCATACTAACTTACACATGTCTGTGCACTTATATACATAAGTATACATGTGTGCTTGCATTTGCACCCATTTGCCTGTATCTAAATGTATATACATGTATGCATGCTTGTGCATGTGTGTGCACATATGTGTTTGTATATTTGCATTTGTGTATTTTCCTGTATGTGTGCATGTGTATCAGCATGTGTGTGTACACATATATATGCATATACATATACACGCACACACATATATAGACAAATGGATACACACACACATATATACATACACAGATACATACATGCAAATACACACACACACACAAGCAAATGTATACACACACAAACACACACATCATCATCATCATCACACATATATAAACAAAAGTATACACACACACATACATAAATAAACAAATGTATGCACACACACAAACATATCTATATATATATATATATATATATATATACACACACACACATATATACACTTGCAATATAAAAAACACAGAACACAGTCATATTATCACTTGTAGTATTTGAACACTGCATCAGCTGTAAATCATACAGATATACTAACCACTACACGAAAATGACATCACAACTTTTGACTACCTAAATAAGTAAACAAATTAATTAGCCACAGTGACCTGTGAACATGGAACTCTGCCCACATCTATCCTCTGTTCCTCTAAAGGATGATGATAGATATAACAATGCCTGCAGGATATACATATATGTTAACAAAACGTTTATTATCAGATGTATTTATACATTTATCAAGACACTGTATGCACTTGCTTGTGTGCATTTGTGTTTGCTTGTGTGCATTTGTGTTTGCATGTGTGCACTTTTATATATGTGTTTGTGTGGGTTTGCCTGTATGTTTTTTACACATATGTATCTGTGTTTACGGTATATAACATTACAAATAACAAACAGTTCTGGATTCAAACTATCTTCATATTTAAGACGACAAATTTAATTATACAAGTTTTTCTGACTGTCATCCAAATCTTTCATTAGTATCAAGTTCTTCACTCCATCTTGATCTGAATATCATAGGTTTTTCTTCTAGGGACCTACTCCAATACACACATTACTGTTTCAGTCACTGAACTGAGATTATCCTGGGGCACCCTCTCATGAATGAAATTTGGAAGCCAAATACTGTACAGAAGCCCATCGTGTGAATGTGTAAATGCTTATGAAATATGTAATAGTCATGGTTTCATAACTATATGATTCCAGGTTCCACCACTATGGTCAAATGTCTTCTACCATAGTCTCAGTTTAACCAATAGAAACTGCACAGAAGCCTGGCTGAGTGGTTGAGAAGCTTGCTTCCAGATTCACAGAGCCATGTGATCTTGAGTTCAGTCCCATTGAAGGGCAAATGTCTTCTACTATAGCCCCAGGTTGACAAAAGCTTTGTAAGTAGATTTGGTTGATAGAAACCGAAAGACACCCATCATGTGTGTGTGTGTGTGTGTGTGTGTGTACCCTTTTCTTTACATTATGGTTGTAAACAAGTACCCCTGTTGTACAAGCCATGTTATTTGTTTCGAGTCATCTGTGAAAAACATGTCTGACCATGGGAAAATATTAGCTTTGCTTGGAAACGGGTTAGCGTTGGTGAAATGATGAGCATCGGGCCTTAGAAAATCTGCCTCAACAAAATTTGACCCATCCAAATATTGAAATGTGGATGTTAAATGACGCTGGTAATACACACACACACACACACACATATATATATATACGATGAGCTTCTTTCAGTTTCAATATACCAAATCTACTCAGAAGGCTTTGGTTGGCTCGAGTCTATAGTAGAAGACACTTGCCTAAGGTGTCACACAGTAGGACTGAACCTGGAACCATGTGCTTGAGGAAGCAAACTTCTTACCACACCTTCAAATTTCAGAGGTCAACTTTGCCTTTCATCACATGATAGTTCTAAATGAATGTCTCTCATGCAAGTGGAGCCCTTCCTACAGAATCTTCTGTGAAAATGTGTCTGGTCATAGAGAAATATTACCTTACTTAGAAAAAGGTAAGGGTTGGCAACAGCAAGGGCATCCAGCTATAGAAATAAAACTGCCTCAATGAATTCTATCTGATTCATGCAAGCATGGATAAGTGGACATGAAAACGATGATGATGACCGACTTCAGCAGATATTGAACTCAGAGTGTAGAAAGCTGAAAGAACTAACACAAGACTTTTTCGTCTCCTTCGTCTATCCTACACTATAACAACTTCACTAATTT
Source organism: Octopus rubescens (assembly GCA_027564515.1). Taxonomy (NCBI): domain Eukaryota; kingdom Metazoa; phylum Mollusca; class Cephalopoda; order Octopoda; family Octopodidae; genus Octopus; species Octopus rubescens. Next base: position 12,611,789 of record JAOPUL010003754.1, on the reverse strand, counting down.
GCCATCAGCTGAAACATTTATAAGTAAATTCAAACTGTTTCTTTAATCAAAAGATAGACAAGAGAAGGATGCAAGAAAGTTGTGAATGATCTGAAAGTGAAAGAGACAAAAAGAAAGAAAGAAAGAAAGATAAGAGAAACATTCAACAATAGGAAAACAGAAAAAAAAATTCTTACTTTTGACAAATCTTGGATAGATTGAAAGATGGAGAGGATAAGGAGAAAATTTGGAATATTTTGTATTGTTGCTTAAAGTTGTTCTTGTTATCTTGGGCGTATTTCTATCATTGTTATTGTTAATTTTTATTGTTGTTCTTGTCAGTGTAGTTGTGTTTGTTGTTACTTAAATTTTGTTATTGTCGTTGTTATTTAACAGTTTTATTACTGAATAGTAATAATAATAATAATAATAATAGTAGTAGCAGTAATAATAAAAGCTTATGTAAAATGATAAAAGCTGAACAGATTTCAGCAGAACTAAAGACACACACACATATACAGATACACACACACAAGAATATACATAAATGAACAGGATTAATGATGATGAAAAGTATATATACATGTGTCAGTGTGTATGTGCATAATATATGTATATATGGATGTGTTATGCGCATGTATCTGCATGTATATATAAATAAGCATTACATACGTGCACATTATATATATATATACACACACACACACACACACATACACATAGCCAATCCCCACTCATACATACATACATACATACATACATACATACATACACACACACACATGCATATTGGAATTTAACTTTCCATTTATAAAAAAAAATGTCATTTCTTTGTTTTCAAAGGGAAATTCTTGATATAAGTATGTGCTAGAGAATAATTTCTAAAAATATTTTTAAAAAAAACAAATAAAATATTATGGAATATAAAATAAAAATAGCTCACTCAACAGAAAATTGAAATTTTTATTTTATTTTCTTTCTAGGAAGAAGCTATCTGGAACCATTAAAATTTACTGCTGTGTTTATATGACATGAGATAAAAATAAAAATTAATTCTGTCGTATCAACAACAATAATAGTAATAATAATAATAATAAGATAAATGAAAAAGTTTCAAAACAAGATTTTTTGTTAATAAAATTCACTTCTAAATAATTCTAACTATAATTATTTTTAACTTTTTCATCAAAAAGAAGAATTATAATGAAAAGGAAGATAATAAATTGCTAGATACTTATACAAATATACAATTATTTTCATACTCTGACCAAGAGAATTAGTTAAAACCTATGTTTTTTCACATGTCTATACAGCCATATTGTAGGTTCAAGTTCACTTGGCGACTTGTGCAAGTATCTTCCACTATCGGTCAACCTCAGGTTAGCCAATAAGAAGCGAGTGTAACTTGTTATACATACACACACACACATGCATAAACACACACAAGATAAAAGACCATACAGATGTTCTACACATATATCTTTTCTTTTACTTGTTTCAATCATTAGACTGCGGCCAAGCTGGGGCACCGTCTTGAAGAATTTTTTAGTAAAATGAATCGACCCCAGTACATGTTTTTAAAACCTGGTCCTTATCTATCACTTTTGCTGAACCGGTAAGTTACAGGAACATAAACACACCGACACTGTTTGTCAAGTGGTGGTGGTGGACAAACACAGACATACACATATATATATATATATGACGAGCTTCCATCTACCAAATCCACTCACAAGATTGACCCAAGGATAGAAAACACACTTTCCCAAGATGCCATGCAGTGGGACTGAACTCGGAACCATGAGGTTGGGAAGCAAGCTTCTTACCACACAGCCATACCTGCACCTATATAAGACATTTACCTAAGCTTTCCTGCAATATGATGGGACCCATAATCACATGATGGCAAAGCAAACTTCCCAACCACACAGCTATACCATATATATATATGTACACATATCTGTCTGTGTATACTAGTGTAAATTACCAGTCGGTATGTAAATCAGTAAAGTAAAGGTAACTTTCTTAATGGGCATAACTTAGGAGAACATAGTCCTTCAGCTAATAGAGATTCTCAATACAGGATTTAGTCCTATATTGTTGAGGACATGATGACTGATCAAGTGCTGGGGCCATGATTAACTGCACTCAATAAATTCTAGAGAGTGATTCCTATTAGAAAATACATCCAGCTGTAGAAGCTATGCTAAATTTATACATACAAGAGTGACAGGGTCTCACAGCCTATCTTATATAAAATAGATAAAAACACTCAAACGCACTGCCGAAGTATAGCCTCAGTCCAATCACTGAAAGCAGGAAAAGAATAGAAGTATATATATATAAACCAAAACACAAAGAAATTCAAACTAGCAATAATAATAATGGTTTTCAAATTTTAGCACAAGGCTAGGAATTTTGGGGGTGGGGGTAAGTCAATTACATCAATCCCAGTGCTCAACTGGTACTTATTTTATTAACCCTAAAAGAATAGAAAGACAAAATCAACCTTGGCAGAATTTGAACCCAGAACATAAAGAACCAGAAGAAATTTCACTAAGCATTTTGTCCAACAAAATTTATTGATTTTGCCAGCTTGTCACCTTAATTAACGACAATAATCCTTTCTGTGATAGGCACAAGGCCTGAAATTTAGGAGGAAGGAGCTAGTCAATTACGTCAACGTCAGTGCTCAACTGGTACTTATTACATTAAGTCAACCTCAGTGGAATCTTAGCTAACAATAATAATAATACTTATTATTGTTGTTGTTATATACACTGTGTAATTGCTGGCTTGTGGAGTTACATCAAACAGCTGTTGTTGCATACAGGACATATCTAACTATCAGCTGAGAATTGTCCCAACGCCTTCCTTTGGCTGAGAGAAAGTCAGTCACTTTTCTTATTTGATGGCTACAGTGAAAAAGATTTTATGGCAGGCAAGGTTGAAAGGAAAAGGACAGACACTTTCATCTTTGGTCAAGCCTTCAATCAACTTCTTTAGGTTCTACTTGAAAAGGAAAGTGAGGATGGAGAGGAAGCTGAGGGTGGAGAGACAGGTGCGTCCCTTCAATGAATTTGTTGAAAAGTGATGGGAATGACTTGCTTGAATGAACCTACTCTTAGCATGCACCTGTAGACTTGAGAACACAACAGAGAAAGGACACTTGCCTTTAGTAGTCAAGGTAATCCTAGATTACCCTTAATTGAGATCTATCATTTCATACCTATTATATACTTATTATTTACCATGCCAGTATATTTGCTCATGATCAATCTATGCAAAGCCCCCACTGTTTCTTTAATTTATCCTCATTATTATTTTTATTATTTTTAAATCAGCAAGCTGGTAGAATGATTAGGACATCAGACAAAATGCTTTGGGAAATTTCTCCTAGTTCTTTACACTCTGAGTTCAAATTCTGCTGAAGTCATCTTTGCCTTTCAAGTCATCTTTCCTCCTTTCAAGGTCGATAAAATAAATACCAGTCAAGTATCAGGGTCAATGTAATCGACTATCCCCTAACCCAATTAAATAGCTAACCCAAAATTTGAAACCATTCCAGCTCTTTACATTGAGTTCAAATTTCAGAGGTCTACTTTGCCTTTCATCCTTTTTGGGTTGATAAATCAGTTCCATTTGAACACTGGGATTAATGTAATCAATTTCTCTCTCCCCTCAAAATTGATGATCTTGTACCAAAATTATAAAGAATTATTACTATCATTATTATTATTATTATTGAGAGAGCAGTGCATGCCATCAAAGTGACACTGGGGTACAAGTATACTAAGCCCAATATACCCATCATGACTACACTGGGCACATGCATCACAACCATATGTATGCAACATGGTGACCTCATATCAAGATAAACAGCGCATGACCTTGCAGGGGGGATCAGTTAAAATTTTCTTCAGATCGAGTAGCCCATCCTACACAAAAGGTCCCTGAGTAAGGGTTGTTTAAGGATGATGAATGAAACACTCATGTTTTCAAAGGTCAATTATTCAAACCTCGAAGAATCCCTCTTAATACATGGTTATGATGCTCCCCCAGTAATTCTGCTCGTGATCAGAGATGCACGTATTGTCAGCCACTAAGGGACATGTTCAACTGGTTATGGTCAAGCAAATCTGTGGTATTGAGCAAAATATTTGCAGTAGCCCATTTTTTAGACCAAGACAAAACATGTACATGTTAACACTTCCAATTCGTTAAGATCAGAATCCACGAGAGCCATTGCCTGGTATTGCATCAGAGCATATTGTTGTTATTATTATTATTATTATAACAATAGGGGAAGAAGAAAACTGGACACTGTGTATAGAATGGGGTCAGGATGTGAGGATATAATATAGTAATGAGGAGGAGAGATAATTGAGTCATCAGTGTCCTAGAGAAAGTGGCGTGTAACTTACTCAGTGGAGCAGAGTTCATAAGATAATCGCTTATTCCTTTGTCATTTCATTTTCTTATATATATATATATATTAAATGATACAGGCATGGAACACTTACATTCAGAAGTCAGAGTTTCTGAATGGCGATTTATTCAATACTCGCCGTCGTTTTTCAGCTGATGGGGGCATGTTTAATACACACACACACACACACACACACACACACACACACACACACACAAACACACATCAGGCCATCCTGTACACTGGCTACTTTATTGGTTATGTTGCCCCAACCAGAGACAATATAGTGGTGAGCCCTCCCACACACACACACACACACAAACACCATTCTATTGCCTTGCAGCATACAAGGCAATCTCACAAATGCTGATGCCACAATGAAACACACACATGGTGTCCTCTATAAAGTGTATAATGAAAGAGCAGATACAACAATGGTTTGAAAAGGATTCTCAATAGAGGATTTAGTCCTATATTGTTGAGGACATGATGACTGCTCAAGTGCTGGGGCTATGATTAACTGCACTCAATAAATTCTAGAGAGTGATTCCTATTAGGAAATACATCCAGCTGTAGAAGCTATGCTAAATTTATATGTATAAGAGTGACAGGATCTCACAGCCTATCTTGGAGTGTTATAACCTGTCCTACATATGCTAGCATGGAAAACAGACATAAAATGATATGATGATGATCTTCATGATATATATATATATATATATATATATATATATCTAGGGCGGGTAAAATTCCCGAGATCCATGGACAAGTTCTCTCCAGCGGTCTCTGTCCTTCATCATTGCCGCCATG
>JAOPUL010003754.1:12484059-12498816 GCA_027564515.1 Octopus rubescens | reverse complement strand
GGATGGTTTGACCAGAGCTGGCAAGCTGGAGGGCTGCACCAGGTTCCAGTCTGATTTGGCTTGGTTTCTACGGCTGGATACCCTTCCTAACGCCAACCACTTTACAGTGTATGCTGGGTGCTTTTAATGTGCCACACCGGCACAAATGCTTTAACATAGCACTGGCACATATATATATATATACATACAAGTGTGTGGTATATGTGTATATATGCATGTGGGTATGTGCATGTATATATACACACACATACATACACAAACAAACATTAAAAAAAAAAAGAAAGAAAAAGGTAAAGGAATAAAACCTCATACCTCCCCAGTTCTCTAAACTGTAGAGTTGGTTAAAATTGTGTGCCACAAATGGTGAGATGTTCAAGAGGTCCCTGGTGCGCACCCGAGTGGCAAGTAAAGATTGGTGAGCATCTCGGAATGTGGTGTCCATCAACAGCAGGCCCTTGTTTTCACGGACCTTCTTGGCAAAACCCTCTGGGCCTTCTTGAAGCAAAACTGTTCGCCAACCATTTGGACGGCTTTTGTCTGGAAAAAATAAAACAAGAAATATCCTTGATTTGTTTATCATCATCACTTTAATGTTTACTTTTCCATACTTGCGTGAGAGGAACAGGGTTTCAATGAAGTAGATTTTTTATGGCTAGATGCCTTTCCTGTTGCCATCCCTCACTAAGCAAGGTAATGTTTCTCCATGACCAAACCTGTTCTCACAGGATATTAGAAAGGAATGGCACTGCTTGTATGACAGCAACACTCATTTACAACTATCACACAATGTCAAATCAAGGAAAAACACAAACATACACATTCATATGTGCACACACACACACACATACATGCACAACAGGCCTCTTTAAGTTTCCATCTGGCAAATCCACTCACAAAGCTTTGGTTAACCTGAGGCTGTAGTAGAAGACACTTGCCCAAGGTGCTATGAAGTAGGACTGAACCTGAAACCATATGGTTAGGAAGTAAACTTCTTAACCACACACATTCATACTTAATAATTAATTTGATTTAAGATCACATGTTCGAGTCTTAATACAATTGCAGTGTGATAGCAGTAGAGTCAATGTAGCCATTCCATTAAAAACACATATGTACACTGTTAAAAATAGGACCAAAGTAAATGGTAGTGGACTGCATCAGCTAGCTCTGAGAAAAAAAGAGGCATTTATAGTAATGATAGAAATGGTAGACAAAGGAGAGAGCATGCCTATGAGCCATAGGCTGGAAGAAGCTAGTGGATCAGTGGTTGGAACATGCCTGTGAGTGATTTTGTGTCAGGTAAATGAAATATGATAGCAGTAGAGTTGTTGTAACCATTAAAACATATGTCTACACAGTTAAAAACAAAAGTGCAAAGAAAATAGTGTTGGACTGCATTGGCATATAATTTTAGTTTAAGTTGACAATTTTGCTTAAGTTTTTATGATGTAGGGAGCAGAGGATTCTGATGCTTCAGAATATTTTTTTTATATTTTTACTTAGTGAACTTGAAAGAAAGGCCAATGCTCCAGGCCTTCACAAGCCCTCTAAGATTGGTGAGATTGATACCATTAATGTTCATTTGAATTATTGTGAACTGACATCTGGCAAAACACCATGACTGGAGAGTGAGATACAGAAGGACCTTGAAATTTAGGCATAACATAGGTGGTGAAAGGAAGAGAGAGACAAACAAGTCGAAGATATTGTGTGGAGGTGGCACAAGACCAGCTAGCTCTGAGAAAAAGAGGCCTTTACAGTAATGATGAAAAAGATAGACAAAAAGACTGCATGCCTGTGGGCTGAAGGTTAAAACATGCATGTGGGACAGAGGCTGAAATATGCCTGTGAGTAATTTTATGCCAAACAGTCAAGTGGCCTTTGTGTGGAATAACTCTTTGTCTGAGAAAAAAGACATTTTTCAGAGTGTCTTTTTAATACATGGAAAATTTCAAATTTCAATATAGGGAAAAAATTTTTTGTCAACAGGTAAGAGTTTATGTTGTGGTGACGATCAATAACACCCCTATGGGATTGACAGTAGACTGTCCGGATGCTTATAAATGTGACATACCTCTAGAAAGGGAGGAAAGGCATTTGGAGTCTCACAGTTTGAAGTAGTCATTTTGTGTGTCGTGTGAATATATTTCTTTCCCCACTTCGTTAATTACAGGATACAAAAGTTTACCAACCCATGGTTTAACAGGAAACATGAATTACCATTCTTTACTTACCAACAGGGATATCAGGAATTGTTGGCACAGTGCTTGAAGGCTGGAGATTGGTAGCAAGTGGTGTTTGTGGTCCATTGACCATAACCTGGCCAAGGTAGTGGAGGAGCTTCTGGGCTCGGTTCTGTGATGGTTCAAACTGAAACAGCTCAGAGTGTTCATCAATGAAGTTTGTGTCGACAATGCCAGACAGGAAACGTTCATTCTGAAGCACATTCAACAGGAACGGAATGTTGGTCTGCAAAAAAGTAATAAGTGCATCAAATTAAATGCTAACTATGGCATAGTACATATGGGATAAGTAAAAAAAAATTATAAATTGTAAGATGCAAAAACAAGGGAACTAAGTTCAATACACATCCGGAACAAACTCACAACTATGTGTTTTTATTTATCTTTTATCTTTTAGTTATTTCAGCCATTGGACAGTGGCCATGCTGGAACATCACCTTGAAGGGTTTAGTTGAATGAATCAACCACAGTACTTATTCTAAGTCTGATACTTATCCTATCATTCTTTTTTGCCAAACTGACAAGTTACAGGGACATAAATAAACTAACACCAGTTGTCATTGGTGGTAGGGGACAAACACAAGCACAAAGACACATACATATACGACAGGCTTCCACACAGTTTCCGTCTATGAAATTCACTCACAAGGCATTGGTCTGCCCAGGGCCATAGTAGAGGACACGTGCCCAAGGTGCTACACATTAGAACTGAACCCAAAACCATATGATTGCAAAGTGAGCTTCTTAACCACACAGACATACCTGTGCCTATGTTGACACTACTTGGAAAACACTGTTTTGTGTTTATATCCCATAACTTAGTGGTTCTTTAACTCTTTCGTTCCCATATTTCTGTCAAAATATGCTGCCTTTGTTGCACTTAACTTTGAAAATAATAAAGAATTTACTAAAATAATTCTAAATAAATAGAGCGACAAAGGAAGTATTAATAATACCCAAAGGTAAAAAACCACCACTTAACAGTGAACTTAGCATAAGAACACACAAAAATACTGCAATATTTACCAAGAGAGAAAACTCTCATATGGTTAACTGGTGTATAAAACACACATCATAGCTCTTGCCAGTGACAGACATTCACCGCTACTTCTGCCTTTCAGACTACCAGATCATGTGATATATACACACCCAAATTGACCAGATGAGAGAAGTGAAGTGGGGGAATACATATTTAACTAATGGAATGAACATCTATTCTCTCACTTCACTTCTCTGATCAGTTTTTATGCATGCTTTCCACCATTGCGATTCCTGGATTTTCAGAATGATGGTGAGGTTACATCCTAGCCTTAACTGTGGCCTTCCTCAAAAACCATGCACCAGGCAGAGAGCTTACTGAGAGCTGTTTGATTCTTATGTGGAAGATGCACAGGAGCCATAAAAACTATAGATACTCAGGAAACCGATTTTCTCTTTAGAGGTAGTGGATAATTTCTGCTACCTAGGGGACCAAATTAGTAGTGGGGGATGGATGTACGGAGAGTGTAATAGCCAGATTAAGAATAAGATGGAGAAAATTCAGAGAAGTTTTACCTCTGTTGGCAACCAAAGGTTTCTCTCTCTGAGTGAAAGGAAGATTGTATGATGCATGCATACATACAAACTGCTATTCTACATGTTAGTGGGACATAAGCATTGAATGCAGAGGACATGCTAGTATGCTCTGCTGGATGTGTACTGTAAGTGTACATGTGCGACAGAGTGTTAGTGTATTGAGAGAGAAGTTAGGCTTAAGAGGAATTAGATGCAGTGTGCAAGAGAGAAGACTGCGCTGGTTTGGTCATGTGATATGGATGGATACTGACAGCTCCATAAAAAAGTGCTGTTCACTCAAAGTGGATGTAACTCATGGAAGAGGAAGACCCAGGAAGACATGGGACGAAATACTGAGGGATGATCTCAGAACGCTGAACCTTTCAGACTAGATGACAAAGGACCGAGATACCTGGCACCTTGCTGTACTCAAGAAGGCCCGTCCTTCACAGCAGGTGTTAAGGTCGCATCCCCTGGTGAAAAGGATTGGCTTGCAAGAGTTCTGTGCTGGTGCCATATAAAAAGCACTTGTGCCGAGAGTCTTGTGCCTGTGCCACATAAAAAACACTCGTGTCAGTGCCATGTATGTAGCACCTGTGCCAGTGGCATGTTAAAAGCACCCAGCACACACTGTAAAGTGGTTAGCATTAGGAAGGGCATCCAGCCGTAGAAACCAAGCCAAATCAGATTGGAACCTGGTGCAGCTCTGACTTGCCAGCTTCAGTCAAACCGTCCAACCCATGCCAGCATGGAAAACAGACGTTAAAAGAAGATGATGATGATGATGATGATATATATATATATATATATATTCTTTTACTTTTTACTTGTTTCAGTCATTACACTGCGGCCATGCTGTGGCAAAACTTTGAAGAATTTTAGTCAAACGAATCGACCCCAGTACTTCCCATTTTTTAAGCCTGGTACTTATTCTATCAGTCTTTTTTACCAAACTGCTAAGTTACGGTAACATAAACACACCAACACCTGCAGTCAAGCGGTAGTGGGAGAGAAACGCAGACACACACACACATAGATACGGTGGTTTTTTTTCAGTTTCCTTCTACCAAATCCATTCACAAGGCTTTGGTCGGCTTGAAGCTATAGTAGAAGACACTTGCCCGAGGTGCTACGCATTGGGACTGAGCCTAAAACCAGGTGGTTGGAAAGCAAATTTCTTACCACACACACACACACACAGATACTATAAGAAAGTTGACAGTGACTTCAAAGTTTCACCAAAACCTTACTTTTCAAACTGTGCAATTATGAAACAAAATGGTATTATACTGTTAAAATTTCAGTCATTATTGAGTAAAAACAATGAAAAATTTAATTTTTTTTATAATAATAATGGTTTCAAATTTTGGCACAAGGCCAGCAATTTTGATGGAAGAGACAAGTTGATTAATCAACCCCAGTATTTGACTAGTACTTTATTTTATCAACCCCAAAAAGGATGAAAGGCAAAGTTGGCTTCAGCAGCATTTGAACTCAGAATGTAAAGAGTCAGATGAAATGTTGCTAAGTATTTTGCTCAAAACACTAACAATTCTACCAGTTTACTGCCTTAATAATAAGGCCTGAAATTGTTAGGGAGAGGGGCTAGTCGATTACATCAACCCCAGCCCTCAACTGGTACTTATTTTATTGACCCCGAGAAGATAAAAGGCAAAGTCGACCTCAGCAGAATTTGAACTCAGAACGTAAAGACAGACGAAATGCCACTAAGCATTTTGCCTGGCATACCAATAATTCTGCCAGCTTGCCGCCTTAATGACAGTAATAATATTAATAATAATAATAGTCTAATAGTTCACCTAACTGGAGTGCATCATTTCATCTGATGATAAGATTGACAAAGAGGTTAACAACACACTAGCAAAAACCAACAGCTTATTCAGCTGACTCTACCGAAGATCATGGACAGCAAGCATCTGAGAAAAGACACAAAGACTGGTATGCATAGAGAAAGTGTACTGAGCAGTTCTCTTCCTCCTGTTCAGCTCTCAGTCATGAGTCACTTACCATCACCACCTACAACTGTTTGAGTGCTTCCACCAGTGCTGCATGTGCACCATTCTCAACATCCACTGGAGTAACTTTGTTATCAACACTGAAGTCCTTGAATGAGCAGCAGTCATCAATATTGAAGCCATGCAGTTTAAAGTCACAGTTGTGCTGGGCAGGGCACATTTCCAGAATGGAGGATCATTGCTTACTCAATGCTGTGCAGTATGGCAAATACTCCATTAGCTGCTATGATTGAGGGCACCAAAGAAAAGGGACACTCTGAAGAAGTACCTTGGACTGTGGCCATGCTGGGGCACTACCTTGAAGGATTTTAGTCATCAAACAAATCAACCCCAGTACTTTTTTTTAAAAGTTTACTATTTACTCAATCAGTTCTCTTTTGCTGAACTGCTAAGTTATGGGAACTTAAACAAACCAACACCGGTAGGGGACAAACATGACAGGCTTCCACACAGTTTCCACCTACCAAATTCACTTACTAGGTGTTGGTTGACCAGGGACTCAAGTAGAAGACAGGTGCCACCCAGTGGGATGGAACCCCAAACCATGAGGTTGCAAAGTGAGTTTCTTAACCACACAGCCATACCTGTATCTATTATGAATAATTTAAACTATTACATAAGAATGTAGCTTACAATATTTACGATACAAGGTTGTCAACTTGGAATTAATTACTAGAGTAGCAGTGTATGGTGGCTATGAATAAATACATGTTTACTAAACTTATCATATATACAGATTCCATATGCATATTTATTCATAACCATCATCATCATTTAGCTTTCGCTTTCTATGCTGGCATGGGTTAGACTATTTGACTGGAAACTGGCAAGCTGGAGAGATGCACCAGACTCCAGTCTGTTTTGGCTTGGTTTCTACAACTGGATGCCCTTCCTAACGCCAACCACTCCAGAGAGTGTACCGGGTGCCTTTAATGTGGAACCAGCATGGGTGACTTTAACGTGTCACCAACACAGGTAATCGTATCTTGGTAATCTTGTTAATTATTTGTGCTTGTAGTATTATGCAAGTATCATTATACTTGTAATTGCTTGTTTACATTATTGATAATTAATTATAGGCTTCTGAAGTTCTGTGGATAAAAGAGGTCAGTAAGTGATCTCTGATGAACCTCACATGAAAGATGAAACTTGTGAGACCAGTCTTCATTTCACATTTACAAAACTCCTCTGATTTATCTAAATCAGTGGTTCTCAACCGTTGTTTTTTTTTCACTTATGGACCCCTTTGATTACTATTTTACTCTGCTGAACCTCCATAGCTATTTGATATTTCAAAACTAGTTTTATAGATATTTCTTTCAAAATTCCTATTTTGCTTTTCACACATTCACTTGTGTTTGTTGGACTATGTAAAATGTTAGAGAAAGAAATCTTGCTGTTTCTTACAATAAATACCTCTAAAGCAAATTTTTTTTCATGGACCCTTAATATGCTACTATGGGTCCCCAATTTACTATTTTGCTTGCGTGGACCCTGGTTGAGAACCACTGATCTGAATGTTCTATTTTCGTAGTGAGACTAAATATGTTTACTAAACATATTGTATAACACATATTTATCTTCAACTATACTGTTTGATATCCAAGTTATTACATGTATATGTATCTGATCCGTTTGTGAAGGTGAGTAGCTTAGTGGTTAGAGTGTTTGCACTTATAATTGCAAGATTGTGATTTCGATTCCTCAACTGGATGGTGCATTGTGTTCTTCAGCAAAACTCTTCATTTTATGTTGCTCCGGTCCATTTAGTTGTAAATAAGTAATCCTGTAATGGACTGTTATCCCGTTGTGATCTCGATCACCTATACTCTCTGGAAAATGGCTAACTGACCCAATGAGTCTTAGGACTCAAGACTACAATGTGTAGGAAATTTACTTTACACTTTTTATCTAATCCTTCCAGTTTTAACTTCTACTCTCCCATTCAAAGAAGCTCTTTAGAATTGCATGCTGCAAGGTGACCCCACTAATGCTGGTGCCACATAAAAAAGCACCCAGCACACTTTATAAGATGGTTGACAAATTAAGCATCAGTAACACAGGGCTGTGAGGACTCTAGTCCTGCTGAAGGTAAGACAACTTTTATAGTGCTGATGCCATGGGAAAAGGTAGCTGGTACCCTCTCTAAAGTGGTTGGTGTTAGGAAGGGCATCAAACCATTGGAAGCATGCTATAACTGAGACATTGGAGCAAGACGTGGAACTCTGACCTGTTGAATCCCTTTGAATTCTCCAACCCATGCCAGCATGGAAAGCAGATGTAAAATGATGATGATATATATATATGCATCTGACATGTAATATAATATAAATATATATATACATAGAGAAAATATGCTTAATATATGTGTATATATTAAAGTATGAATATATTTATATGTGTGTGTGCATGCATATATACATAGATATATATTTATCCTACCAGTGACGTTTTTCTGTTCAATACATGCCTGCATGGAAAATAAACATTAAATGATGATATATGCACACATATATGTATGTATGTGTGTGTATACACGCCAGTTCATGAATATATTTGTGTATATTAATGTAGTTATTTTTTTGTGTGTACATGCAAAGCGATACACAAAGTAATTTGACTTTTTAAACCAGTTTGACTGGATGCTGTGTTTAGGTCTTGTTTCATTGATTGTCTGTCACATCTGCTCTCTCTCATTATGCATATATATATATATATTCTCTTCTGTTTACTATATCATCATCATCATCATTATGATTACTTTAATAATACTCTAACTTAGGTTTTGATGAAATGTTTCAAATAAGATCAAAGAAAATATAACTTTTGTTAATATTATTATTAAAGAAACCATTATTAATGATGCTATTATCCTTATAATCGTTCTCATCATTATAATTATCATAATTATAATTATAATTATTATTATTATTAAGGTAGCAAGCTGGCAGAATCGTTAGCATGCCAGGAAAAAATGCTTAGCAGCATTTAGTCCATCTCTACATTCTGAGTTCAAATTATGCCGAGGTTGACTTTGCCTTTCATCCTTCCAAGGTTGATAAAATAAGTACCAGTTTAACACTGGGGTTGATGTAATCAACTAAACCCCCTTCCCTGAAATGTGCCTAAATCTGAAACCATTATTACTATTATTATTAAAGTAGTGAGTTGACATAATGCTTCACAGCGTTTCTGAGTTCAAATCCTACAAAGGTCAATTTTTGCCTTTTAACCTTTCGGGGTCTATAAAATAAGTACCAGTTGAGCACTAGGGTTCTTGTAATCGACTAGTCCACTCCCCACAAAAATATCAGACTGTGTGCCTATAGTAGAAAAAATTATTATTATTATTATTTAGGTGGAAAGCTGGCAGAATCATTAGCAGGTTTTGTTAATGTGATTTCTCACAACATCAGGTCTAGAACCCTAGTGCTCAGTTGAATAGCTCAATAGCATGAATAGCTCAATCAATTTCAATACTAAAGTCCCAAAGAATGATGATATCTATATTTTGTACTACTTTGGCAGGCTTATGTTTCCACTATTTCTTCTTTTATAAGAATCCAAACTTATGGCATATGATCCAATGAAAATACTGACCAAGTTTATCATGGCAATTAGTCTACTCATTTGAGGTTGACAGAGATGAGGTGGTCAATTATTTCTCTGGTTGTGCCATAAAAACAATAGGAAGGATCAGCAGCATTTTTAAAGAATGTTGGCTTTGTAGTTTCTAATGGGCAGACACTGATCCTGGGCTGTTATAATGAAGTCCCCTGTTTCTGATTCATGTTATATTTGTATCAACATCAAGATACTGATCCTGAGCTGCTATGAGGAAACCTTCTGTTTCTAATTAAAGTCCAGATGCAGCCAACCACTGATGGGTCATATATCAACATCAAGATCACTGGCCTTTGTTTTTACCATGTAATGCCTTGCTTTTCTATCATGCAGCTCTGAGATTCCATATGGTTTGGCTGGTGCTTTTATTTGTTTTGCTTTCACAGTGGGTTCTTCAGATTTATATAGTTGCACCTCAGTTTTGTTGATCTTTAACTCCTTTACATATTTCTTTGCTTCTGACAAGGGGAAATGAAGCATCATGTTCAAGCATCCAGTCATTAGTGTTCTTTAAATAGGTATCTAATCCTATGGTTGCTGTCTTTAGAGACAGTTGAAACTGCATTAGTTCACATCCTTATGGGTAGGGAGTAAATTCTACTCTATGGAATTTACTCCCTACCCATGATTTTGCTACAAGAAGCATACAGAACATTATACCGAATCCTCCCCCCTTTTTACAAGGGTCAACTTCAAGAGTTATCACCTCTGTCCTTAAACCAAAGAGAGAAAGCCTCTATGTGGTCACTCAGCCTGCTATCATCATCATATTCGGTTTAACGTCCGTTTTACATGCTAGCATGCATTAGACGGTTTTTGAAGATTGTCTTCCAAGCTAATCTAGCTCTGGACAGATTTCTACTAATCCTTCTTTCTCTCAGATCCATCCTTATCACTTCCTCCCATGTTTTCTTTGGTCTTCCTCTACCAACTGAACCTGCCACCTCAAACGCCCTACATCTACTAACCCAAATACTCTTGTCCATTCTCTACATACTACAATTATCCCTCCTCTACTCCCTTATCCCCCCCCCCACTGGCAAATTTGGTGTCAAAGTCCAACATTCCCTCACTATTTATGCACCTCTTACTGCCCATCACACACCCTCTCTCACTCCTACCACCCTGCCATCCTATTCATTCTGTTTCTATCATTACATTCATGTTTTATCTCTAACTTATTCCAGTTCTTCTTCTGTTATTACTGTTCTCTTCTAATCACTTCCTCAGCTGTGTAACCCTGAGTGAACAAATGCATTACAGAGTGGCGTTGGTGCTAACTGGAACACACTGAGTGGTAGGGATTAGGAAGGGTTTTCAACTGCAGGAACAAAGCCGAAAATGGAACTTCCGAGTTAGACGTGGTCCTCTGACTCATCAATCAACCGGTGGCAACATGGAAAATGAATGGAAAATGATGATGATAGATGCATATGTGTGTGTGTGTGTGTGTGTGTGTGTGTGTGTGCGCGCCTGTCTCTCTCTCTCTCTCAATATATAATTGTATTTGACCTTCTGAAACACTGTATGCACATGCCAGGTACATATTGGCGGTTTTTTTCTCCATGTTAATATCTTGTTACCAAATATATATGGTGTGTGTGTGTGTGTGTGTGCGCGCACACCGACTCTGTTCTTGGAGTCAAGAACAGAGCAAAGGGTATCAGCATTTAAGTCAAAAACACTTTTGATGCCCCCACCCCCACCCCATATTATCTAATAGGTATGATTGGGCAGAGAAAATCTTGCACTCAGAGGCAGGAAGAGATTATTTTCTTTTCAGGGTACAGTTTACATATTTATTGGAAAACAGTGAATTATCCAAGAGTTTCATGCAATCACAAGAACAAAGCATCTGGGTGTGATCCTCCAAATCCTATTGTGAAAAAGCCTGAAATATGTAAATTTATTGACTGGTTTCATATAAGACATTTATGAACAAACATAAGACAGAAAATATACAAACATATCTTCATGCAGGAGTCAAACTACACACACATATAAGTCTGTGTTTTGAGTAATTTTCTTAGTTTTGACTTCCAAGGACTAACTTTTTTTCAATAAAGTGTAGTTAACAACCAACTTTATGAGATCCATCTATATACATACACATCAAATATTAATCATTTCCTTTGGTGTGCTGTGAGACAGAAATTTCATAAGAACATCTATACTACAAGCTGCTGCATGCTGTTAGTGTGAAGTTAGTTAATTCATTACAAACTCCCAGCTGCAAAGTAATAAGCAGTAAAAACTTGACCAATCATCATACCATTTAGTTAATAACACCATTCCACCACCCTTACTCACAAACATTTTACTAGGAAGCAGTTGTTTTTGTGCATTTTATTCATTTAGCTGTTAAGAAATGTGTTACAAAAAAAAAAAGAAGAAAGGGGGAGGAAATACAAGGAGGGAGAGATAGAGAATGACGAGTTAGATATTAAACGATATTCAGTATTTAATGTTTAGACAAGGACTGCCAGCATTACTAACATGCTGGATGTCTTCCACCGATGATGTCTCAGAACCAGCTTGAGGATCTCATGGCGAGACTACATCACCAACGAAGAGGTGATACGAAGGGCAGGGGTGGAACTACTTTCAGACATGGTCTCTGCCAGGAGAAAAAGAATGGCTGGAAATGTGTTCCGACTGCCAAAGGAGAGACCAGCGAGTGTGGCAATGGACTGGGTGCCTGAAGGTGGGAAGAGGAAGAGAGGGAGGCCAAAGAAGACATGGAGACATGCGCTCCAGGAGGACCTGAACAAGATGCATGTTAGCTGGCACGGTGCAAGAAGGGTCACCAGGGACCGGAGCAAATGCAGGGGACTCATCGCTCAAGACTGCCAATGGAGAGACCAGCGAGTGTGGGAAAGGACTGGGTGTCAGAAGGTGGGAAGAGGAAGAGAGGACAAAGAAGACATGGAGGCATACGTTCCAGGAGGACCTGAACAAGATGCACGTCAGCTGGCACGGTACAAGAAGGGTCGTCAGAGACTGGAGCAAATGGAAGGGACTCATCGCCCAATGTTCCAATAAGAACAGGAGGAAATAAGTAAGTAATGTTTAGATATGGTTACTTTAGATTACTAAGTAATAATTAGAATTAAATACTGTAGTGTTCCCTAAAAAGAAGGAGCAGAATGTAATATTGTTTTTTATCTGAATTTATTCTCGAGGACCCATGCCAAATAAACACCTATCTGATGGAATCTACTAAATAAGCATCAGACATAATATTTAGTAGCATTTGTTCCAGTTCTTTATATTGTGAGTTCAAATCCTGCCAAGGTCAACTTTGCCTTTCATCCCTTCAGGGTCAATAAAATAAAGTACCAGTCAAATACTGCGGATCAATATAATCAACTATCACCATCCCCTCCCCCATAAAAAATTGCTGGCCTGATGACAAAATTTGAAACCATTATTATTAAGGTGGCGAGCTGGCAGAATTGTTACCGCATCAGGAGAAATGCTTAGCGGCAATTTTTCCAACTTTACATTCTGAGTTCAAATGCCGCTGGGGTCTACTTTGCCTTTCATCCTTCCAGGGTCGATAAAGTGATTACCAGTTACGAACTGGGGTCAATCTAATCGACTGCTTCCTCCCCCCAAAAATTTCAGGCCTTCGTGCCTAGTATAGAAAGGATTATTATTATTATTTAGGCCGCGAGGTGGCAGAATCGTTAGTACGCCGGGCAAAATGCTTAGCGGCATTTAGTCCGTCTCTACGTTCTGAGTTCAAATTCCGCCGGAGTTAACTTTGGCTGTCATCCTTCTGAGGTCGATAAAATAAGTACCAGTTTAACACTGGGGGTTAATGTAATCAACTAAACCCCTCCCCCGAAATGGCTGGCCTTGTGCCAAAATGATAAACCATTATTAATCTGGTGAACTGACAGAATCATTGAAATATTGGAAAAAATGCTTTGTGGTATTTGTTCCAACTCTTTATCTTCTGAGTTCAAATTTCACAAAGGTCGATATTGCCTTTCATCCTTTCAGAGCCAATGAAATAAAGTACCAGTCAAATACTGGGATCAATTTGATCAACCCCCTCCCCTCAAAATTACTAACCCTGTACCTAAATCTGAACCAATAACCAACATCAAGCATTCCTTTTGATAATTTCCTGAACCAAGGATTATCCTTTTATAGTGTTAAAAAGATAGGTTACAAGGTCTGTAGTAAATTAGTTTTCCTAAATGAGCAATTTAAAAAAATTGAGCCAATAAATTAAACATAAACTTTACATTTACAATACTGACAATGAATTATACTATCCTGTGATTAGCTACTTAACCCTTTAGCATTCAGATTACTCTGTCTAATGTAATGCTTATTTATTCACATTGTTTTGAATTAATTATGCGTTATCTTGTAGCTTTGAGATTTTGATGATGCATTTATTTATTTTTAGAATGACATTCTAGGGTAGGTGTGAGAGGCCAGATCTGGTCAGTTTGAACACAAAACAGATAGAATATTTTGGCCGGATTTGGCTGGTTTGAATGCTAAATGGTTAAGGTTAAATCAGTTTGATCGACAGATGTTAACTGCCTTGGTCATGGATAGATGTTATAGATCTATTTCATATCATTTTAACATCTGCTTTTCCATGCTTGCATGGGTTGGACAGAGTTTATTGAAGCAGATTTTCTACAGCTGGATGCCTTTCCTGTTGCCAAGGAGGTAATATTTCCTCATGGCTGGACGTGTTTTCATGGAAGATTGGAAATGAATGACACCGCTTGGATGACAGTGACATTTGTTTACAACTATTGTCTGATGTCAAGACAAGGAGACATAAACATACTACACATGACGGGTTTCTTTCAGTTTCTGTCTACCAAATCCATTCACAAGGCTTTGGTGGACCTGAGGCTATTGTAGAATTCACTTGCCCAAGGTACCATGCAGTGGAACTGAACCCGAAACTATGTGGTTGGGAAGCAAACTTCTTATCCACACAGTCACACCTGCCCCATATTCTTTTTATTGTATTACTGGTTTCAGTCATTGGACCACATCCTTATTAGGACAGTGTAGTTGCTTACATTGACTCTAGTACTTATTTTACAGCCCTTAGAATGAAGAAAGATTAAAGTCAGCCAGGATGGAATTTGAACTCAGATCCTCAGCAGATGAAACAAAATAGCTCAAAGTATTTTGTTCATTGCTCTATCAATTCTAGCACCCACCATTCTCCTCCTCCTCATCATCATCATTTAACGTCTGTTTTCCATGTTGGCATGGGTTAGACGGTTTGACTGGAAACTGGCAAGCTGGGGAGCTGC
>JAOPUL010003754.1:12427588-12444483 GCA_027564515.1 Octopus rubescens | reverse complement strand
GTATGTATGTGTGTGTGTGTGTGTGTGTGTGTGTGTGTGTACATATGCATGTGTTCAACATTACCATCATTTAACATGTCTTTTGTGCTGGCATGGGTTGGATGCATTGACAGGATCCAGCAGAAGACTGTGTCAAACTCTAATTTCTTTTTTGGCATGGTTTCTATGGCCTTGATATTAAGGCCCTTTTAATGCCAGATTTTGCTTCCACATCCGGAATTTCTTTTCTAATGTTTCTATAGATACTGCTATAAGAATGAGGTCATTGGCAACGGGCCTTAAAATTCTGTTATGATCTGGAAGACTATGATAAATAGGAGAGGACCGAGAACCGAACCCTGGTGTACTCCTACTGGTACACTAAATTCATGCTGCACTTGTTGCTGACTTTCACCTTACTGACAGCACCACTGTACATACCTTGTATGGCTCTCACAACCCATTCGGCTACTCCTAGCTTCCTCAGAGACAATCAGATCACAGAGTGAGTACCCTGTTGAATGCTTTCTTCAGATCAACTGCCAAATGCAGTTTTAGCTAAATACTTCTTCCACTGTTGTCTGACAAGAAAGAGGGCATTATTAGTACCCCTTGCTGGCATAAAATAAAACTGCATCTCATCTACACTAGTTATTTGTGCTATAATACTCATTAGTTTTCAAGACTTGGTCCAGCAATTTGATACCTCTGTAATTAACTTCTAAGGAATCACTTTTACCCTTGTAGTCTATATTCTAGATTTTGGATATGACACTTACCTGTAAAACCTGATTGACTATATAGGTGACTAAACTGTGTTCTACTCCACCAGATAATTCAAGCATCTCAGTAGTGATTCCTAATGGACCATAGGCTTCTCTCACCTTTGCTTTATCTATCATACTGCTGTCAACTAGGGTAGCTGTTCTCTCTGTTGGGTTCACATTACGAAGACCCTCTTTATCCAATGCATTCTCCACATTTAGTAACCATCCATTGTAGTACTTCTGAGCCTCCTTCTTTTCAGAATTACTAAGTGCAGGTGTACCATTATCCATCCCCTCATGTTTCTCACCTATGACATCTCGATTTTCTCTGATACACTATCTTTCAATCTAGAACACCTCATACCTCTGTAGAACATTGAAAAATTTATTTATTTCTAGTTCACCCTTTGCAAGGTAAGCCAGATGCCTAACTTTTCTTCTAGCTATTTGTTATAATTCTCTGATAATCTTGATTTTACCAATCCTCCCAAGCCTGTCTGTTCACTTTTTTAGCTCTATCTACTTCACTGTTGCACTAACATGTCATCCTCAACCTGGACAGGACTTTGCACCCAGCACAGGTTTGATCTCTGTCCCTCAGTAGGTTGTCCTGTCATAACTTCCAGTTGTCATCTCTGTCTCCTCCTCCCCTTCATCAAATGCTTCTACTAGAACATCTTTAAATTTCTGACTGTTAGTTCATAAATTATTTAATTACATTATTTTACACAAGTTTCAATGAGGCTGAATAATGCAATCTGAACCAGGTAAGTTTCTTAGGTCATCCCTTCCTCAGAGATTCATAAAGAGTCAACCATTATCTTCACTGAAACATGTGTAAAGTGACGTAATTAAATAATTTATGAATCCACACACCAGTTTCTTTCCTATTTGTACTCAGTGATGTTTGAAATGGAAACTTGGATTATAATATGCGAGTTCTCTTTACAGTTTTCTCTTTCAATATATAAGTTTACATTAAGTAAGCAAGCTTGCAGAATCGTTAGCATGCCTGACAAAATGCTTAGTGGCATTTCATCCATCCGTACATTTTGAGTTCAAATTCTGCTGAGGTCGACTTTCCCTTTCAGTCTTTTGGGGGTCGATAAATTAAATACCAGTTGAGTATTGGGGTTGATGTAATCGACTTATACCCTTCCCTGAAATTGCTGGCCTTTAGCCAAAATTTGCAACCAACATATAAGGATGCATATGAAGTTCTAAATACTGGTTCTAATGTTAGGAAAAAAAAGTCTAATTCATTTTCTATCATCCATTTCAGTTCTGTAACAGAATTATTACAGGACTGGGTGTTCAACTAAGAAGATTTTCAACAGGACATTACAGACATGAGCTGATGAATTGTGTGAGGGATAATTGCACAAGTATGGATATTTGATACAAAAGAAATGGAATCTGTATGTAAAAGAGTTGTGTTCTTTAAATAACAGATAATTGTGACAGAGAAATATCAAAGATACTGTTGTTGAGCTTCAAGTTCATCTTGATTGATAAAAGTGGGTTCCAGTCATGACCACCCTTTTTAATGGCACCAAGAATTACATTATCCTACATGTCTTCCTTTTATTTTTAAATGGTTGGGTATGATTTGAGGAAGATTTTGTTGCTATCTCTAGCAGATTGAATGACTAGATAGAGACCCCGACCCTCACCCCCATCCAAAAATCTAGAAAAGGAGTAATGAAGTCAGAACTTATGATAATGAATCTTAGAGAAGAAATAATGATAGAAGGAGATGGGTATTGAAATACTGTATTGTACATCTGTACCATTCCCCACCAGAATGGAAAAATGGGTATTAAAATGTTGATGATTATTGTGTTGCTATAATTGTTACTTACTAACTAAAAGCATCATCAATCTAAAATCTAACAACCTCCTTTGTGCAAATCACCCAGAAGACATTTAACAAGTTAATGCAATTCCTAAGTTAGGTGATCAATGCTGAAGCACTGACGAACATTACCTGCCTAATTATTCAAACATGAATGCAATTTCGGCTGCTTGAAATAATGTCATGTTCAAATATTTGCTCTTCATTATGTTTATTTCATACATTACTCAGAATCTCAAGCAAATGTATGTTCTGTTACAAATGGCATTGATAAATAAATGAATCCGAACTGTGACTGTTTATGGTCGAAATGTGCTAATATATTCTCAAATAATAGGAAACTGTCTGGTAAATATATTAATTGCAATGTTAACTTATTTTCAGCTTTCTGAGGAATTACTGAACCATCATTGATAGTTGCAGACAGAAAACACTACGATTTATAACAAACATATAGTACTGTATTATAGAACAAAACTATTATTTCTCCAAGAGATTGTGATGGCTGCTCTACTGAAATGATAGAAAATATATTTATTGATAAATTTCTAAGTCACTTGAGTTTATGAATTGCTGAAAATTATTGGAAAGTATACCTGACCTGATCTGTTTAATATCCCTATCGATATAGTAAAGACGGTAATACAGATAAAATAAAACTGGTGCCATCTAAACAGTGAATATA
Organism: Octopus rubescens; assembly: GCA_027564515.1. Lineage (NCBI taxonomy): Eukaryota > Metazoa > Mollusca > Cephalopoda > Octopoda > Octopodidae > Octopus > Octopus rubescens. The sequence continues at coordinate 12,441,197 of JAOPUL010003754.1, read as the reverse complement.
CAGTTGATCACATCACAATGTCTTTGAATTGTTATCTCTGAAGATGAAAATTTGGTTAGCTTTAGAAACATAAGAATAGGAAATAAAGAATTAATTATCTCTGTTTTATTGACTTTTTTCTTCTTTATCTAAGTATGAATAGCTGTAATTCTTTACTGTCATTCTGCTTTTCTCTGAACTTCAGAAACTGGCAGATTTCCTTCAAAATTTTTCTTTTGTTGCCTTTTCTTATTCATTATTCTTTGATCGCTCAATTCTCAAATTTATTATCATTTTCAGTTTAGAATCATAACTACATTTACTATCTTCAGTCATGTATAATTCTAATTGCAGAAGCCTGATTTCCTGTTAGTGTAGATATCATATTATTTAACTTGTAACAAACATGTTTGTTGAGTTTAGTTTCATGTGCAGTGTCTCCATTGTTAGTGTTGTTTGATTACACCTAGAGTTTAAATCAGTGGTTCTCAAACCTTGAGGTTCCATATAAAATTTTGTGGTTAACATTTATGTGTGCAATAAATTGGTTATACTTCTACAATACACAAAATATTTTAACAATTTTTTATACAATTCCTAATAATATTTAATTATAAAAATATAATGGGATTTTTTTCAAACTTCAAATGGCTATGGAGGCCAGTAGAATAAAATAGGAATCAAAGGGGTTTACAGGCAAAAAATAGTTGAGAACCACTTATCTATAAAAACAAGGTTTGATATTACCATAGTAAAATTTATTGAAGTAGCTGCATCATCTGCAGCTGAAATATGTAAGGAAAGACTTATTTTGGGATTTAAGATAACCAAAATTAACTCCTTGACTGTCCAAAGCATTTTCATAAGTTTGTCCTAAACATCCAATACCTGTTTTCCGACTTTTAGTTAGCCCTTGTTTCATATGTTCTGAGTAAGCTTTAAGTTATACATCTCCAGATATACACCCTACACCCATACCACCAACATACATACATACATACATACATACCTACACACACACACACACACACACACACACACACACACACACATATATGTCAGACAAGATGAAATTGAGTACATCAATAAGTTTACATATCTCAGAAGCTATAGTTTCATCGAGGGTGATGCAGAAGTTGGAGTCAAAACTGGGCTAGGTAAAGCAGCATCAGTATTTCAATGCCTTCATGCAATATGGAGATCGAATACCATCAAGTAAGAAGATAAAGCTACTGCTATACTCATCTATTGTTATACCAACAGCCATCTACGCCTGTGTAACTTGGAAGAAGACAGCAAAGATCTCTCTACTATTGTTCCATCGATGCTGCCTACATTCATTCCTGGGCATCTCTTAATGGGACAGAGTGAGAAACAAAGAGCTGATGAGAAGAGCAGTCATGGGAAGTTTGCAGGACATGGTAACTGAGCAGTAGATGCAGTTTACTGGTCATGTGCTTCGATTACCAAAGGAGTGACATGCTACCATTGTGATGGAGTGCATCTGCTGAGATGCTGAGATGCTATGCAGGTGTGTTAAACAATACAGTCAAAAGTTTATAATTATATTTGGAAGAGTTATGTAGGTGTTTGCAACATCATCATCATCATCATCATCATCATCATCATCACCATCATTGATTTAACATCCATTTTCCATGCTTGAATGGGTTGGATGGATTGCATTGAGGAAGATATTCTAAGGCCAGATACCTTTCCTGCTGCCAAGCTGAAGTAATATTTCCCCATTTCCAGACACGTTTCCATAGAATATTGGAAATGAATGACACTGCTTGCATGACAGTGACACACATATACAATCATCACCCGATGTCAAGACAAGGAGACACAAACATACACACACTCACACGTATAAATACATATATATTTATATACAATAAACTTCTTTCAGTTTCTGTCTACCAAATCCATTCACAAGACATTTTAGTGTGTTTGTAAGCCCTTATATGTATATATCTTTTTTTGCTGCTTTTGCAGATTCCCATGACTCTGTCTCCATCCAATTCCATTTTATGAATTTGAATTGGAGCTTGAGTCATAGTGAATCTTTCATTAGCTGATTACACGCCACCCCTATAGATGTGTTGCAGTTACTCTCTTGATCGAGCTTGGTGATCCTGATTGTTGATCTTGTAGGATTCCTCTGCTCAGCATCAATGCAAGAAGCACCATTGGCTCAGTTGAGTTCTTTTGTTACCTCTTCATAATCCACCATGCTACAGTCCCATGACATCGCTGTATCCTTGGCTGGGTGGCTGGGTGGCTGAATGGGTGCTATGCTTTGCCAAAGGACAGCCTGTAACTATGAAGGGCACGGTTGTCACACTGTGAGGTATTTTCAAGATACCCGCATACCTGAATATGCATAAATGGAAAAATATAAAACATCACATCACCTTTAAATCACTTGCTGTTGCGTATACCTTTATGCTTTATGGATGCAACCAAATCAACATTGCTGTCATCACTTCCTGCAATCTCCTTATCACTTTCCAAGTTGTTGTTGTTTAGCTCCAGTAAGTCCTGACCAAACAGAACTACTGTATGATCAAAAGTACTTTAAATGCAACAAACCATCTTTTTAGTCAAAAATTGGATATATTTAGCACTACATTATCCAGTTAAAATATATTGGTTTCAAATTTTGGCAACAGAGCAACACTTTGGGGGTAGGTGTTTTTCCGATTACATTGGCACCACTGCTCAATTGGTACTTATTTCATCGACCCCAAAAGGATAAAAGGTGAAGTCAACTTCGTCGGAATTTGAACTCAGAACATAAAGATGGACGAAATTCCGCTAAGAATATTTGCCCGACGTAGTAACAATTCAGCCAGCTCACCACCTTATAGTCTTAACATATATTCAATTAAATATACTTTGACAGTATTGCAAGTTTTTTTTTCTTTTCTCAGAACCTGAACCTCAGTAAGTTTTATATATGGAAAAGGGAAAAGGAGTATATTAAAAGAAAAGGAAGGGATAATCGTATGTTGTTTTCAGGTATGAAAAAGGAGAATATTAAATGTGGTGCAAAGACTGCTTCAACTATTTTGTTATTTGAATATAAAAATATATAAACAATGGGTTAAAACACTATTTGTCATTGGGTGGAGACTAAGCACACTTGGTAGGATCTGTGGGGATTGAAAAATGAGAGGACAAATTACTCAACTGTACCTAAATTGCTTAAAGAAGGTATTTCAAATTCTGTTTCCTTTGGCCCAACATATTCGTGTGAAAAAAAAAACTGTCTTTTAATTTACGAGGGGGGATAACTCTAAGAAATCATTATTTACGAGTTATCTCCCATATCTTAACTTCCGGCATGTGATTAGTTTAAAAGTTTAGCCAGGTTCAGACTTGTAGAATGTGAAATCTCTAGCAGTGCCGTTGCAATATTTTTCTCAAAAGAAATCCGTCTTCTTACGAGGAATATTCAAATATTTTTACACTTTTTAAACATTCGTGTTGTGCTTAATATGTGAGAGAAATTATTCGTAAACAATTATGGACGTTTTGATAGAAAAACGAAAACGAAGTCAGAAACTTTTGAGCAAACTGGTGGTTGTTGAACAGAAAACAGCGGATTCTGTACAAGATATTTACAAAATACTCCTCAGGTATACCTTATGGGATTCTGATACAATTGTTTTTATCTAGTACGAGTGAAGAAGTAGCAGATATTTCATATATTCGGACTTGGTCCTTTTCTTGGTTGTAATAATCGCAACGTTTCGGTCGTTGTACCCACTTTTTTTTCGGGTACCTATCATATTCGGTTACTTTCTCGGGATTTGGAACCCAACCGTTTATTAAATGCGCGCAAGTGTAGATTGTTCTCATATCGTTGGCCATACCATGGTTATGCTCCTTATTAATTATTCTAACTATAATGGTTTCTGATTTAGGCACAAGGCCAGCCATTTCGGGTGAGGGGTGTAATCGATTACATCGACCCAGTGTTAAACTGGTATTTATTTTATCGACCCCGGAAGGATGAAAGGGAAAGTCGACCCCGGCGGAATTTGAACTCAGAACGTAGAGACGGATTAAATGCCGCTAAGTATTTTGACCGGTGTGCTAACGATTCTGCCAGCTCATGCGGTCAGTTCAGTGCCCGATTTAACATTGTGCTTAAGCACAGTGCCCCGTATATATATCTCATCAGTGGATCATATATCTGAAGAAGCACACTATAAAATATATTAGGGCAGTAATGTATTTTTCAGTAAACCGTTAAGGCAAGTCAGAGTGGCCATTCGTTCGCACCATTAGCCGTTAAAGGCAAAGGCCGTTTGAATCTGCGGAGTCGCCTATACGGCCAAGCGCTTTATAGGTGCGAAACCAATGGTCACTCTGACCGGCCTTAATGGTTTACTGAAATATATATATATACAATTTCTATAGAGCTTAACAGCTTACAGATCGCAATATGGTACCAAGAAGGAATTTAAATTATCAAGAATTACAATAAAGGGCTCTCGAGGGAGAGCCGGTATTGCTAAAAATAGGAGTCAGAACACTCCAATCTGAGAAGATACATTCTATTTTTAGATTGACATGGGTACGTGACCCTAACCAGAGGAGCTGACAATGCAGCTGTGTTGGACTTAAGTTTCAAGGAATTCACCTTCTCAATAACGCTTCGCATGCCCCTCGGTTACTGGTTAGTGGTCACATACTTGTCATCTGATATATAGAAATTTTGATGAAATTCGTCACTGATATTATTAAATATCAATTTGTATTTAAAATTTATATAGAGCTTAACAGCTTACAGATCGCAATATGTTACCAAGAAGGAATTTAAGTTATCATAAATTACAATAAAGAGCTCTCGGTCGAGGGCCGGTATTGCTAAAAATAGGAGTCAAAACACTCCGATCTATATATATATGAGCATAATGATACTGTGATTATATATATATCGTAGGTAGTTCATATATCTGAAAAAGAAGCACACTCTAAAACATTAGAGCAGTAATGTATTTAGAGAGTGACCATTAGTTTCGCCATAATAAACAACCTTCTAAATATATATACATATATATATATATATATATATATAGTGTGTGTGTCTGTATGTATTTATATATTTTGTTTCATTTATTGGACTGCGACCATGCTGGGGCACCACCTTGGAGGGTTTTAGTCGAATGAATCGACTCCAGTATTTATTTTTTTTAAATCAGTACTTATTCTATCTAGGCCGAACTACTATGTTATGGGGACATATACAAACCAACACCGGTTGTCAAGCGGTGGTGGGGGACAAGCACCCCCACAGAGACACACTTATGTGATCGGCTTATTTCAGCTACCGTCTACCAAATCCACTCACGAGGCTTTAGTCAGCCTGGGGCTATAGTAGAAGACACTTTACCAGGGTGCCATGCAGTGGGACTAAACTTTGAAGCAAACCTACCATACCGCCATGCCAGTGCCCATATATATATATATATATATATATATCCCATATATATATATGTCCAAATTGAGGGAAATTATTACATCAGAGGATCAGCTAGCTAAGAAACCTATTGTAGCCTGGATTTTACCTGTTCCACTCCCTCAATTTGGATTTTTATTCACATTTATAGCAACTCTAGTTGCTAACTGTGTGCCATACAGAAACTTTCAGCTTATCGAATTTCCTCGTAACTTCAATATGGGAAAAAGTGAGTAACCTTCGGTGCCAATAAATTGTTATTGTTCCTGAACGTACACTGTCCACTTTTTGTTTTGTATACCTGCCATGGACTGATTGAAGCTTAAAAATCTACCGCACTTGGATCCCTGGATCTTGAGAATCTTGTGCCCATGGCACACTGTAAAGTGGTTGGCGTTAGGAAGGGCAGCTAGCTGTAGAAACCAAGCTAAATCAGACTGGAACCTGGTACCTTGCCAGCTTCGGTCAAACCGTCCAACCCATGCCAGCATGGAAAATGAACGTTAAAGGAGGAGGATATATGTTTGTGTGATTGGACTTTCTTGTCACTTTGACGAATGAGAGTTCAGCAGACACAGCTGCACCACTGTTCTCAGTTTGATCTTTTGTTATATTGTCTCATGTGGGAATTCAGGTCTATCTGGAATTTGCAGATCTGGTTGCAGTAGAGGTCTCCACCATTTAGAAGTAGATTAGAGATGGCTTGGTAGCAAGAGCCTCTCCACTGGGCTCTACTCAATGCTTCCAATGTCCATGTCTTCAAGCTTATCTTGCAGGTTTTCAAATAGGTCTTTAGAGTCTCCTTATAACAGAGCTGTGGGTGGGTGCACTGTAGCTAAGCTGACCATAGAGAGAGAGGGGGGTGCTTTAGAGAAGCAAGTAAAGTTTATTAGAAGGATAAAAGAAATGTGTGTCCCTTCTCCACTGTTGTTGTTTAACCCTTTATCATTTAAACCAGCCATCTCTGGCTCAAACATTCTACCTATTTTATGTTCAAACAGGCTAGATCCAATCTCTCACACCTACCCTACAATGTCATTCTAAAAGTAAACAATTACAACATTGAAATCTTCAAGAGAATGAATGATTAATTCAAAACAATGTGAATGAATAAGCATTACATTTGACAGTAATCTGAATGCTAATGGATTAACTCTAAATCAGACCCAAGATCCAAAGTATTTTAGCTATGACCATCCTGTCCTTTTACAACTATAATTGCATCCAGTCCACACTGTAAAGTGGTTGGTGTTTGGAAGAACATCCAGCTGTAAAAACTATGCCAAAGCAGACCTTGATGGTGCTGGTGCCACATAAAAAGCACCCAGTTCACTCTGTAGGGTGGTTGGTGTTAGGAAGGGTATCCAGCCATAAAAACCCTGCCAAAACAGACAGTGAAGGCTGGTGCTATTTTTTACCTAACCAGCACCTATCAAACTGTGCAACCCATGCCAGCATGGAAATCGGATGTTAAATGATGATGAATTTCACATTATTAGAAGATTTTTCTGGAATGCTACCCTTCCATTACATGGGAGATACCTAAAATGCATGTTTTTGAATGAAATCTTACAGAGATATGTTTCTGAAGGAGTTGATAATGGTTGATGATGAAATTCAGTACTATTTACTCATAGCTGGTGATTAAATTAACCCCTCATTGGGTTTACTGAGTCAAGAGGGTGTGTAAAGACTCTGCAGAATTAAAAAAAGAAAAAATGTCAAAGGGGAAGAGATTCTTGAAAGCCTTCAGCACCCATATCATTGGGAGAAGATGGACATTATCAGGATTACAAAGACCACTGAAAAGCTTGAATGACAATTAAACCTGTCCAGGCTTGGGTTATAGTGGAAGCCAAGACCAAGAGGGGTAGAAAATATTGATAAAAGAGAAATGTCAGAGATGCTATCAAAATGACTTGAGTTAATAATATCAATTAAAATAATGTTGGTTTTACTTTTCTTATTATTATGTTGCGCACTCATCCTCTCGGGGTCGTTAAGATAAATACCAGTTGATCACTGGAGTCGATGTAATCGACTTACCCCCTCCCCCGAAATTACTAACCTTGTGCCAAACTTTGAAACCATTATCATATTGTACAGTGATTATCATCAAATTAATGAATGAATAAAAAATTTTTGGACTTCTTTTACTGACTAGGTGTGGCTGTGTGGTATGACATTTGCTTCCCAACCACATGGGTTCAATCACACACACACACACACATATATGATGAGCTTCTTTCAGTTTCTGTCCACCATATCCACTCACAAGGCTTTGGTCAGCCCGGGGCTGTAGTAGAAAACAGCACATGGATTCACACAGTGGGACTGAACTTGAAACCACATGATTGGGAAGCAAGCTTCTTACCATACAACCACGCCTACACCTATATAAATATACACACACACACACAAATCTTCACTTAACATCCACTTTTCCATGCTTGCATGGCTCAGACAGTTTGTTGAGGTAGATTTTCTCTTGCCACATGATCACTTGTTTCCATGCAAGGTAATATTTCCCTGTGACCAGGCACGTTTTCATGGAAAACTAGAAACAAATATCACTTGTGTGACAGAGATGTTCATTTACAACCATCATGTGCTGTCATGACAAGGGTACACATATACATATATATACATACAACAGGCTTCTTTCAGTTTCCATCTACCAAATCCACTCACAAGGCTTTGATTGGCCTGGAAATGTTAATAGATACACTTGCCCAAGGTGCCACATAGTGGGATTGAACCAGAGACCACACAGTTTGGAAGTAAGCTCCTTAACCACACAGCCACACCTGTACCCACATACGTTATATATATATATATATATATATTGCTTTTTATTTACTGTTTATTTTTACTTATTTGTTTCAGTGACCAGAAGAAGAATTCAACTGATTCAAAAGGCAACTACTCCACTCTGTCCAGTTATAACCATGTTGCAGAAATAAGCAATATAACATCACCTGAGCATCATGACAAAAGACCTGTGCATGAAGCAGCAGCAACCGGAGCAAATATCTCTTGTGAGAAACCATTGTGCAATCATTCAGAAAGTTTGCCATTCAAAGGCTTGCACTCCTTGTATGATGAGGGAAACAAATGCTTCAACAGCAACAACAACTGTCGTAGCAGTATCCTTTCCATCAGCAATAAAGGGCTGGTCACAACTGGCTTCTCGGATGATATAAATAGTATTAGTGGTGGAGCTGGTGGTGATGCAATGCTCTTTGGTGATTATGTGAGTGGCAAACATAATTTTGATGATGTCACTAACTGGGACGTTCCAGAAGATGAAATTGTTCTTAGTGAGAGAGGCATTGAGGGTAATATTGCCATTGGCAATGCTGATGGTAAAGTGATTTGTGAAGGTAGCAGTGGTGGTGGTGTTGATGTGACTGGTGAGGGAGATGGTTTTCTCATCGATTACTTCATTGGTAGTGGTGATAATGTCGATGATGATGTTGATGATACTGTCACTAGCAGATTTTCTTTGAAAAACAATAGATATGCTCGGTCAATATCTGATGAACCCTCAGCCATAAGACGTCTAATCAATGACCAACTAAATTGTCGGACACCAAACACCACAAGCAAAGTAAAATATTCTCCACGAACACCAAAATCTCATAATCCTGATCTTCAGATCACTAAGGATATCTTCTTAGAAGAGTCAACAAAGGAGGAACATGAACCGAGAAGTCCGCTCAGAATTTTGTGTTCTGATAACTGGGCAAGCCAGTGGCATAATGGTTTTACCAATGATAACGATGACGATAATGATTTTCAGTTGAGTGATAATGATCTGAGTGATAGCTCGAAGCTTGAAAGCAACCATACTAATACTGGTGCTGAAGAAAACCAAATGACAAAATCAAGTGACAAAATCCTGAACAGCTCACAAGAAGATGCTGAAAGAAAGGATGAGGTTGACAATCCTGGTACAGTGAAAACCTATCAGTATTCTTCTCAACTCAATGACAGTGGAAACCTGAAGAAACCCAATAGAATTTCAGTTGGTGCCATTAGACATTCGAAAGTCGGTAAAGAAAATATCCACAGAGATACACCAAGACCTGTATTCAAAAGCCGGGTTAGTAAGTTTTGAAACCTGATTATATGTTGAAAGTGAAGAAATATGTGAGGTGGTGGTGATGATGATGATGATATTGTTTCACCCCAGGTCAACTTTGATCAAGCATGCCTATGATCAAAGGCATTCCACCTGTGACCATCCCTTCATCAGTGTTTTCATGTGTTGTACTATGTTGTCCATTGTATCATTCTTTACTTAAGACCTAGTATAATGTGAGGGAGATTTGGCTACTGTTTCTTGCCGCTTGGTATTTCTTTGCCCTATGATGCTGCTCTGAAGTAATAGCAACCTTACCTTTGTTCATTTAGTTTATAGGTGTTATTGGTATTGTTTAACCCTAGGTCCACCCTGATCAAGCAGATGTATGATCAAAAGTATTCTATAAACATTCACATTTTTTTCTTCAGGCTTTGTGTATCTAGGAATGCATCACATCAGTCAAAGTGTTTATTATTTTTTTAAGTCGTAGTGTGTGACTTGTAGGGGAAATTTTCTTTTTAATGCTATAGATAGATATAAGTTTAAATACATATGAATGTTATATATATGTATGTATGTGTTTATCATCATCATCATCATCATCATCCTTTAACGTCCGTTTTCCATGCTGGCATGGTTTGGACGGTTTGACCAGAGCTGCAAGCCATGGGGCTGCACCAGGTTCCAGTCTGATTCGGCTTGGTTTCTACGGCTGGATGCTCTTCATAACACCAATCACCTTACAGTGTGAGCTGGGTGCTTTTAACATGCCACCGGCACCAGACTCTCGGTGCTAGTGCTTTATGTATCACCATCATGAGTGCATTTTACGTGCCACCGGCACACAGGCAATTTTGGTCCAGCAGACAAGACATTATAGGCCCAAATATATATATATATAATCTTTTATTTGCTTCAGTCAATGGACTGTGGCCATGCTGTGGCACTACCTTGAAGGGTTTGGTCAAACAAGTCAACCTCAGTACTTATTTATTTTTTATTTTTTTTAGCCTGGTACTCATTCTATTAGTCTCTTTTGCCGAATTGCTAAGTTACAGGTATATAAACTAACCAACACCAGTTGTCAAGCAGTGGTGATGGACAAACACACCGACACATACATACATACACATATATTATATAAGATATTATATATATATATATATATATATTTAATGGGCTACTTTCAGTTTCTGTCTACCAAATCCACTCATAAAGCTTTGGGCAGTTCAGGGCTATAGTAGAAGATACTTGCCCAAGGTACCACACATTGGGACTGAACTTAAAACCATGTGGTTGGGAAGCAAGCTTCTTACCATACAGCCATTCCTGTAAAGTGGTCTTAGGAAGGGCATCCAGTTGTAGAAACCAAGCTAAATCAGACTGGAACTTGCTGCAGCTCTCCCGCTTGCCAGCTCCAGTCAAACCATCCAATCCATGCCAGCATGGAAAACAGACGTTAAAGGATGATGATGGTGATATATATATATGCAAACACACACACACACATATATATATATATATTTAGATAGGTAAATATAGTAACTGTATATTTGTCTCAAATTAGTGTTTATAATATCTCAATATATGAATGACATTAGAATATTAGCAGCAGTAAATTGATAAACTCAATCTAAAGTGTCTTTCAACAAGTATGGCATTCTCACCCTTCTCCATAGAAATTTTATCGTTTACAGCTAATGAATGCCATTAATGCTTGTCTATAAAGTGTCTTGAATGCAACATTTGAACTTGTTGAAGTCAACATAATGTTTTTACTGGTTTCACTCGCTGGACTGTGGCCATTCTGGGGCATACTCCCCCCCCCAAGGTTTTTTTTTATTCATTCAGATTAACTCCAAGTACTTATTTTAGTGTACTATTTTTATTTTATTGATATCTGTTTATCAAATAGCTAAGTTAACTATTAATGTAAAGAAATGCAACCCAGCACACCATTTTGCCATAGTACACACACACACACACACACATGTATATGATGGGTTTCTTTCAGTTTCTGTCTACTAAATATTACTCAGAAGGCATTGGTCAGTTTGAGGCTATAGTAGAAAATATTTGCTCAAAGTGCCATGCAGTGGGACTGAACCTGAAACCACATGGTTGCAGATGCAAACTTCCTAACCACACAGCCACACCTGCACATATTTTAAGTTCATTTTATTACATCATCTTATCTTCTTTCCCCTTTTTATTTTTATTCATTTGTATTAATTTTTACCTTTGTTTTCTGTTTTGGTGTTCCTTTGCGTCTTCAGAAAGAGAAGTTACTAGGCTACGATTGGATTGCTGGTGTTCTAGACAACCGCCAACACCACTCTGCAACACACTTGTCCAACAAGCACTTTGACGAGCTGAAGTCCTTCTGGAAAGAATGTCAGGACAGAAATTTGACAGATGTCAACAAACTGTATGTCAAAGAGATTCATTTTGCTTTTTACTAATTTTTGATTTGAATGAATCACTGTTTTTTTCTTTTTCTTTGATTTCAATAACAATGTTTTCTTTCTTTTTTTATTCTTTTACTTCTTTCAAGTCATAAGACTGCTGCCATGCTAGAGCATGACCTAGAAGAATTTTAGTCAAACAAATCGACCCCAGTACTGATTTATTTTCAAGCCTGGAACTTATTCTATTGGTCTCTAAGTTACGAGGACATAAACATACCAACACCTGTTGTCAAGTGATGGGGGGGGGGGGCAAACACAAAGAAACACACACATATATACGACAGGCTTCTTTCAGTTTCTATCTACCAAATCTACTCACAAGGCTTTGGTCGGCCCAAGGTTATAGTAGAAGGCACTTGCCCAAGGTGCCATGCAGTGGGACCAAACCTGGAACAGTGTACTGGGTGTTTTTTTTCACATGGCGCTAGCACAGCTGCTTCTTTCAAATGGCACTGTAATGGGTTTCTTTATCATGTGATAAAGGCACAGGTGCTTTTTTCACATGATGCCAGAACAGGTGGTTTTTTGCGAGTGACTCCACCACGGTTGCTTTTTTTAAGTGGCATTAGCATGGGTGATTTTTTTTTTTTTTATTTTCCAGTCCAATAGAACAGTGAAGGCAAAGAAAAATCAAATGTTTACGTTTACACATCTCACAAGGTCGCTTTTTTTTATAATTACTTTTTAGATAAATAATTTTGGGGAAAAACTTTGATTAGTCTTTTCCCTCTTGTATCTCCAATTCCTTCGTTCTCCATCTCTTCTTTTTATTTTTGTTTCCAAGGGAGAACTTTGTGGATGAATCTCGTGAACCTCAGTTGATACAAGACATACTGACTGAGTCTAGTAAGTTTCTCTCTTCTTTTATCTTTTACTTGTTTTAGTCATTGGACTGTGACTATGAAGGGTTTTAGACAAACAGATTGACGACCCCAGTACTTGTGGGGCTTTTTTTCTTGTTTTTTTTTAAAGTCTAATACTTATTCTATTGATCTCTTTTTCCCAATCATTAAGTAATGGAGACATAAACAAACCAATACCAACTATCAAGCAATGATGGAGGACAAACAAAGACACACATACACCCAGCAGGCTTCTACATATTTCCGTCTACAAAACTCACTCACAAGGCATTGGTCAACCCAAGGCTATTGTAGAAGACATTTTGCCCAGGGTGACACACATATAACATATATATAACCCATGCCAGCATGGAAAACGGACGTTAAAGGAGGATGATGATGATATATATATATATATATATATATATCTGTTTGTCATCTATCTATCTATCATTTATCATCTGCTTTGCAGTATTTGTTCTGACATCATTTTACATTCTGATTTTTATTCTCTTTGGAATCAACTTTGTCTTTCATCTTCCTTGGGTTGATAAAGTACCAGTTAAGCATTGAATGTCAATACTTGTTAAAATGTCAGAGAAAAAATACCTCACAGTTTTGGTTGCAGCCTTTTACTTGGAGATGTAAATCATATATAATATATGGATGCCAGGGAATTATGTTAGGCGCGGCGTGGCTGTGTGGTAAGAAGCTTGCTTCCCAACCACATGGTTCTGGGTTCAATCCCACTGTGTGGCAT
>JAOPUL010003754.1:12414718-12424952 GCA_027564515.1 Octopus rubescens | reverse complement strand
CCGTCTACCAAATCCACTCACAAGGCTTTGGTCAGCCCGAGGCTATAGTAGAAGACACTTGCCCAAGGTGCCACGCATTGGGACTGAACCCGGAACCATGGGGTTGAGAAGCAAGTTTCTTACCACACAGCCATGCCTGCGCCTATATATATATATATGTGTGTATATTTGTGTGTGTGTGTGTGTTTGTCCCCCGCCACCGGTGTTGGTTTGTTTACATCCTTGTAAACAAATGTAGTGGTTTGCTAAAAGAGACCAATAGAATAAGATCCGCCCCCCCCCCCCAAAAGTCCTGGGATCGATTTGTTTGGCTAAAACACTTCAAGGTAGTGAATGCCCCAGCATGGCCGCAGTCAACCGACTGAAACATGTAAAAGATAAAAGGAATGGTAAACCCTTCACAAATACCACAACAGGAAACAGTTTTAAAAGATAAAGATGACTGAACGGATTAAAAGACAATTTGATGATGGTGGTGGTGGTGTTGTTGTCGTTGATGTAGGAAGTACTTTAACAGTAGATGGGGAATCTTAAGCTAGTTCAACTGGTAAGACTTAAAAACAGCAGTCAGGAAAGACATAGTCTTATCTACCAGGAAAGCAAGGTAGCTTAGACATATTGACAGGAGTCAAGCAGTCAGATAATGTAGTGGTGGTGGCGGTGATAATTATGATGATGATGATAGTGGTGGTGGTGGTGGTGATAATACTATATGATGATGACAATGATGATAGTGGTGGTAGTGTTTGCACAAGCTAGAGACTGATATTCTTTTATTCTTTTACTTGTTTCAGTCATTAGACTGCGGCCATGCTGGGGCACCGCCTTGAAGGGTTTTTTTAGTCAAACAAATCAAACCCATTACTTATGTATTTTTAAACCTGGTACTTATTCTATCGATCTCTATTGCTGAGCAATGAACGATGAGTTGGCAGAATTATTAAGGAGTTAGATATGTAAGAGAGAGAGGGAGAGAAAGAGAGAGAGAGAGACAGACAGACAGAGAGAGAGAAAGAGAGAGAGAGAGACACACATACACACACACACCTATTTATATAATTAGATATCATTAGGAAGTGTATAAAAGATTGTTGAAATATTTTGTGCATGGTAGCAGTATAACTGGTTTATTGCTGATAAATGTTAACAAAAAAAAATCTTATATGGATACCCCACCACCCCATCCCCACCCCACCACCAATGGTCATGTGGTCTCTGGTTGAGAAACCAACTGATTTAAAAGCAAAGAAAGAAAACTAACAGGAAGAGTTTGAAGAGACTAATGACAAAGATAAACAACTGAGGGATCAGCCACCCAAGTTTCACAACAGTATGGTTGCTAGAGCAATGAGAGCTATGAAAGTAAGGAAAATAATTAGGCCATCAAGTATAATTAGGTCATTAGCCAGTTGCTTAGGGGGTGGGGTGACAGTCACATGAATAGCAAGTCAAGTAATTTGGGAAGCTATTATACCTAATGATGAATGACATTGCAGTATCATCATAAAATGTTATCAGGGTAAGGGAGATAGGAAGTTACAGATGCATCAAACTGCTGGACCGGGGGTTAAAGATCTGATTAGGGATGGGCTTTGTCTGGATGAAATACAGTTGGGTTTTGATCCAGAAAGAGGCACTTCTGATGCCATATTCCTTCCTTATAAGACAATGGCAAAAAACAAAACGAAACAAAACAACACATGGTTAGGAATAAGTCCTTATACCTAGTGTTTGTCGATGTGGATGGAGAAGGCTTTTTTAATGGGGTCCCTTGCTGTGTGATTTGGTGGTCTCTAATTTTTATCTTGCTTTAGTCATTGGACTAAATTAACCCTAGTATGTATTATGTTTTTAAGTCTTGTACTTATTCTATCTGTCTTTTTTGCCAAACCGCTAAGTTATGTGGACATAAACAAACCAACACCAGTCGTCAAGCAGTGATGGGGTTAAACACGAACATGTATACATATGTATATACGAGGGACTTCCACACATATACATATGTATATACAAGCAGTTTCTACACATATACATATGTATATATGATGGGCTTCCACACATACATATGTATATACAAGGGGCTTCTACACATATACATATGTATATGCAAGGGACTTCCACACATATACATATGTATATATAAGGGACTTCCACACATATACTTATGTATATGTGAGGAACTTCCACACATATACGTATGGACATATACCACATGGAGGCGTATCATAGACACATTTATGTATTCACACAGTTTCTGTCTATCAAATTCATTCACAAAGCATTGGCTCACCGAGGCCTATTGTAGAAGACACTTTGCCCAAAGTGAGGAACAGTGGGACTGAACCCAAAACCGCATGGTTGCAAAGCAAGTTTCTTAACCACACAGTTGCGCCTGCATCTTTGTGGAAAGTAGATGTAGATGAATGGCTTGTGAGGGCAATGCAAGCTAGGCACAGAGAAGCAATCAGCAATGAGTGCAGTGATAAATTTTGCGTGCAGGTAAAAATACATCAGGGCTCAGTGTGCAGGTAAAAATACATCAGGGCTCAGTTGTTGAAGCATGCGAAAAATGGCAAGAGAACTTAATATTTCAAAATCTTCAATGCACAAGATTTCTAAAGAGGATCTCAGGTTAAAGGCAAACAAAAAGCAACCCAGACAAGTAATTTCAGTAGCTTCGAAGAAAAAATGGCTTGACAGGGATAAAAAGATGTTAGCAGAGATGAACAAACAGAATGACAGGCTGTACACTACTGATGCTCAGGACTTGCCTGAAGGGAGCCGAACCCATTTTCATCGTCAGAAACTAGCTGGGGTTATGATGTGGGCTGCCGCAGTATCTGATGTATCCAAGTTTCTTTTGATCGTCATTTACAAGGGTGTTAATGTGAATAGCACAGTTTACGTCAAAATGTTGGAAGAAAACGTGTTGCCTTGGTTATATGAAACATTTGGAAACTGGTATGTCTTCACTCAGGACGGTGCCTTAGCCCACACCTCAAATTTTATGCAAAAATGGTGCAGAGATCATTTTTGCAGTTTTTGGGATAAGAACTTTTGGCCTCCCCCAACCCCAGATATTAACCCAATGAGCTTTTCTGTCTGGTCTATCTTAGAGATTGATGTCTCAGCTATTTCATTCTCAAGTGTGGTGGATCTGAAAGAAGCCCTTTTTACTGTGTGGAGTAAATTTGACAAAGAAGTGGTGCAGTGCTGTTGCAATTCAGTAACCACTCATTTGCAGGCCAAAGCAAGAGGTGGTCATTTTGAAATCTGATTCATGTATTAGTTAAAATGATTCAGGAAGTTTGATTGCCCTCTCTTGTATATATTATGAGTAATTACAAAAATATGATGGGTAAATCTTTCCGGGACACCCTGTATGTATATATATACATATATATGAAAAGTACACCTGAAGATGATGGAACATTGCACTAATTGAAAGATGGTATTAAAATGTGAAACTAAAAATAAGGTAATGTTGATAATCTTGAAAGATGATGTTGTTTGTATGTATAACTTAAAAATTAAAGAATGGTTGCAATTCTTGGAGGGAGGGGATAGGTTTTTTTGTTTTGTTTTTTTTTAGTTCATTTGTCTGGTTTTTATTCCATTCTGTTTTCAATCTATTTTTTCATGTTTTTACCTCTTGTAGAATTACGATGCCGCAAGATCTGTCGTCGACCAAACACCGAGTAAATAAAGTTCCTCAAAAGGGTACCTGTGATACCACTGACACTTTGTCACTTGGAAAGGTCTGTGGGCTTTTTTTATATTTCCCAGATGTTTTGTGTGTTTAGGAATTGTTTAGTAAGTGAGACAATGATCATCAATTTTCCATGCTGGCATGGGTTGGATGGCTTGACAGCAGCTGGCAAGCCAGAAGACGGCACCAGGCTTCACTATCTGTTTTGACATGGTTTTTACAGCTGGATGCCATTCTTAACACCAACCACCTTATCATCATTGTCAGCATCATCATCATTAAGGTGCTTCTACATGGTTGCTTGAACTAGAAACAGCAGCTTGATTTCCACAAAATCACACTCTTCTGTCCAGTATTAGAATTAGCAGCCAGATTTTGAAAAAAATCAATGTTGAACTGTCTTAAAAAAAGGAAGGACACGGTGAACAATGTAGTCTTAAAAGGAAAGACATATTGAACAATGCAGTCCTAGAAATAGCAGCTAGATTTCCAAGAAATCATGCTCTAATGTCTTAGAAAAAGGAAGGACATATTTGATAATGCAGTTCTTGAAATAACAACCAGACTGATATTTCTGGCAGATTCAGTGACCACATAGTGGCTCCCTGTTTGGCTTTTGTACAAAACCTGAAAGGAGGAGTTACTTCAACCAAACACCTTACAGTCAAAGAACATAAGTGTAAGGTCTTTCAGAAGAGTAACAACTTCAGAACACGTAACATAGGTGTACTCTTAGCAAAGAAGCAGGGTGGCATACGTTAATAATTGCAGTCTTTGTTGTTGTTTAGAAGAATATCTAAATGCAGATATGACTAATATAGTAGCTATAGAAATGGCAGAGAAAGGATGAACATGGCTGGAGTGCATATGTCAGACTGAACAATCAGTTAAACAGACATCAAAATTAACAATGCATACATACATTTAATGTCCAACATAAAAACAAACATTAATATGTGTGTATGAAGGTGGTGAGCTGGCAGAATCGTTAGCACACCAGGTGAAATGCTTAGCAGCATTTTGTTCACCTTCACGTTCTGAGTTCAAATTTTGCTGAGGTCGACTTTGCCTTTTGTCCTTTCGGGGTCGATAAAATAAGAACCAGTTGAGTTCTGGGACTGATTAAATCAACTTACCCCCTCACCTGAAATTGCTGGCCTTGTGCTAAAATTTGAAATCAATGTGTGTGTGTGTGTGTGTGTCTTTAACCTCCTTCACATTACTATCTCTCTCTCTGTCCTTCTCACTGTATTCAGTTACACACATCCCTTTGCAATTGTGTCTCTTTATCCTTCTCTCTGCTGTCCACTCTCTCTCATACACACTGTAGTATAACTATTGTTTCTTTCCCTTTTGTTCTCTTACACTAGCACTGTGTAATGGGCTGGAACAACACCCAACATGGCAAGCTGGCCACAGCTTCTAGCATCAGCATCAAACATGCATCGGGTGGCAGAGCAAAAGAAACACTGGTAAGTCAGCTACTAACAGCAATTTTATTAACTTTCATCCCTCAATACCATTCCCACTCAGTTGAGGGAGTCTTGTCTTGCAGGATACTGCTCCTATTGATAATATGTAATGAAAATGTGCTGCTATATACATCCTGGTTCTCCGTTGGTTCCAGTTAATGTGAACAATGGAACAGCCTGCTTATGAAATTAATATGCAAGTGGCTGAGCACTCCACAGACTCACGTACCCTTAATGTAGTTAAGGGTATGTGAGTCTGTGGAGATTTAGCGTGATACAGAGTGTGACAAGGCTGGCCCTTTGAATTACATGTACAATTCATTTTTGCCACCTAAGTGGACTGGAGCATAATAAAAAAAAAAGTGAAATATAAAGTGAAATAAAAAAAAGTGCCTTGCTCAAGGACACAATGTGTCACCAGTAATCAAACTCTCAACCTTACAATCGTGAGCTGAATACCCTAACCACTAAGCCACTCTCGCCTTCACTATTACATAAGTATCACAGAGTATAATATCACTGGTGCCATGTAAAAAGCATCCAGTACACTTTGTAAACTGGTTGGTGTTAAGAAGGGCATCCAGCCATAAAAACCCTTGCAAATCAGACATTGGAGCTTGATGCAGTCCTCTGGCTTTCCCAGCTGTTGTCGATCATCCAACCCATGCTAGCATGAGATACGGACATTAGATGATGAAATGCCTCCAATGTCTTGTAGTGAGAAAGAGATGACAACATGTGTATGTATGCATACATTTATAGAGCTTCATATACATATTGATAGATTAAAGTAAAAAAATTAAAAAGCAAAATATTTGGCATCACTCGAAAAAAATTACAATTCAGTTTTGCTTTTTCATTTTTTATTTTAAACTATATTCACCAACTCACTGTCTCTGATGGGCAGTCTCAACACCATTTTCAGTTGCAGTTCAAGCCAGAATTTTAGTGATAAACCAAACTGAGCATTCATAGTACATACCTACTACATTACATCAGTTGACGAAAACTCCTTGTATATTCTACATATATCTATATATATTATTGTAAACTAAGCATGAAGATTTTGTTAATATACACCATGAATATGTGATTCAAGTCCTGTCAGACTATTTTTGTTACTTTTGGTCATGAGTTCATGATTATGTGTTTAATGTTTGTGTGGTGTATGGTTAGTCCACATTACTCCATTAAGGAGCACAGGGACGGCTTCCCGGTTTCTCTGGTGTATATATTCCTCCCTGGATGGGACACTGGTCCATCAAGAACACTACGCATCACCTGATCCAGGAATCAAAACCACAATCTTATAATCATGAGTCCAATATCCTAACCACTAAGCCATGTGTGTGGTGTATATGTAAATATAAATGATATCTACACCATCATTTATATACATGTGAGTTTTTATATATACTCACAAACATGCATACATAATTATAGACAAATTAATAAGTAGGTGCAGGCATGGATGTTTGGTTAAGAAGCTTGCTTCCCAACCATGGGGATTTGGGTTCAGTCCCACTGTGTGGCACCCTGGGCAAATGTCTTCTACTAATAGCCCTGGGCCAACCAATGTCATGTGAGTAGATTTGTTAGGCGGGAACTGAAAAAGCCTGTTGTGTGTGTGTGTGTGTATATATATATATATAATGTGTTTGCATGTGCACACCCATGTCTTGACATCACACGTGATGGTTGTAAGCAAATGTCACAGTTATACAAACATTGTTTTCATTTTCCAGTGTTCCATGAAATATTAGCTTGATTGGAAACAGGTGAGGTTTAGTGACAGGAAGGGAATCTTCCAGCAGCTGTGGTGGCAATGCTTGATGTGTATTTCCTGCTGGCAACTGCATGCCAAGACAAAATCCCTTGCTGCTGATATAGGAAAACAGTGATTGAAAAATCACTGATGTTGCAAATAGTTGGTTGGCTGAATTAAAATTCATTATGTGCAAGAGAAGCAGTATTAGATTAAAATAGCAACCTGCATATCATATTTAATGCAAATAAATAAAATTTTACTTCCAGACAATGGAGGAAGCAGAACATTTGGCAGCTGGAACTTCATCTCTGTTTCAAATAGACAATGGTATTCAACACCTAACCCAAAGGCCAGCAGACTTCACTTTTGCCTATGGAGTAAAACACCAGAAGAAAAGCTCCTCCACAGAACCACAAATGCTGCACCATCAGTCTGAGCCAGCAAACTGTGATGCACACAACCAGGAGACTTTAAGCTCATTTCTGCAGCATGTTACCAATACTACTTCAGCTTCTGTTGTTGAACATTCATCTCGCCACTCCTCTGGAAAAACAAATATGCTGTCCACCTGTGAACTGTTGGACAGCACCTACTCTCTCATCAGGGATTTAGATCAGCTAAAGGCAAAATATGAAAAAAAGAAATTGATTCGTCAACAACAATTCCAAGACATGATTACGTAACGATGTTGAGTGAAAAGTCATTCTGACCATCCTAATTTATCCTTTTTTTTTTATAAAATCTTTTTTACTTCTTTACCGATGTATCAGTTGTTTGTCTCGTTGTTTTTGCCCCTTAAACCACAATCAAGCAAACCTTTATGATCAAAGGTGTTCCAACCTTGACCATCCTGTCTTATTTTGTTTTTTTGTTTTTTTGAGAATTGCATTATCAAGTATGTTCTTCCCTTTTGTAAAGTGGTAGTTATGTGATTTGAGGGAGATTTCACTGCTATTTCACATCAAATAATGATGCAGGAGGGAGTGGGGGGGATTCCTCATTAGCTCATCAGCGTTGTTGTTGTTGTTGTTGCAAATGTAATGTCCATGAAATAATTGTGAATTATTAAGTACCAACAACCTCCATAAGACTCCTTACCGATCCCACTTACAAACTGACTGAAGTGCCATGCCTAAAGCAATACCCTCATACACCCTTGTCTAACAAAACACAGACAAAAAAAAAATCTATTTTGCACCTATATATATTTTCCATATTCCTTCTGTTAAGTTGTGATTGGGTGTGTGCATATGTATGTACTAAGCTCTTATTAATTAATTAATTAATTTACTGTACTCCATCCCAAGTAATTTTGTGATATTGTGCCAATGTATAGCCCTAGGCCAACCAAAGTCTTACAAGTGGATTTGAAAGACGCAAACTGAAAGGAACCCATCGTATATATATATAGGAGGATGATGATGATATGTGTGTGTACATGTATGTATATGTGTGTGTGTATGTGTTACCATCTCCTTACCTTGACGTGATGGTTGTGAGTGAGTGACACCATCATGCAATCTGTGTCCTTCGTTTTCAATCTTTTGTGAAAATGAAAGCATGTCTAGTCATGGGGGAAATATTATCTTGCTTGGAAACGAGTGAGGGTTGGTGACAGGAAGGGCATCCAGCTATAGAAATATGCCTCAACAAATTCTGTCCAACCCATGCAAGCATTGGAAAAGCGACTGTTAAACAATGATGATGATATAAGTACATAGCTATAAATTATATATGTACATATTCACACACACACACACACATACACACATTTGTTACCTTACCTTTTACTTGTTTCAGTGATTAGACTGCAGCGATGCTAGGGCACCGCGTTGAAGAACCCTTAGTCAAATGTAACAACCCCAGTACTGGTTGTCAAGTGGTCAGGAGGAGGAGACAAACGCAGACACAAAGACAGTCACACACACACACACATATATATATATATATGACGGGCTTCTTTCAGTTTCCGTCTACCAAATCTGTCTTGGGTCAGCCTGAAGCTATAGTAGAAGACACTTGCTGAAGGTGCTACACAGTGAGAATGAACCCCAAACCATGCTGCAGTTACCCAATAGAATGTGACTCTCATTACAGTCTTTAATCCGCATGAGTAATAAACATTCCATTTCAATCATCTTCTCATCTGATTTCAAGCTGATTACATTGCTGTCAAAAATGAAGTCATCTGTCTTTTTTCCCTTTATAATCTTCAGCTTGTTTTAAAATGGTGCATATGATTACTTCGTTCAGTCCAAAATAAGCAGACAATCTCCAACATTCTAGCACTGTTATTCAACCATCCAGCCAGCCATCTTCTCCGCTCACTATTCCTGGGAGAGCCGTAGTGGTAGAGCCTTCAGGCACCTCCTCCATAGTGTCCTATCAGAAGCAACTGTCATTACACTTTCTGAATGGATTTCCAGGCCTGACCAACAGAAGGTATGAATATTATCCAACCATCTTGTTCTTGGTCCACCCCTAGGTCTCCTGCTGGTTGGCTCAGATTGAAGAATTTGTCTTGTGATTCTTTCCTGTGACATTCTAATCAATTACATCGACACCCCACCTCCCACCCCCCAGTGTTTGACTGGTACTTATTTTATCAACTCCTGAAAGGCAAAGTCGACCCCCAGCAGAATTTGAACTCAGAACGTAAGGACGGACGAATTGCTGCTAAGCATTTTGCCAGGCGTTCTAACAATTCTGCCAGCTCACCACATAAACAACAAAAACAATAATAATAATCGTAACTGTCACCAAGTAGGTCTTGAATAATTGGTAGACAGTTGAATTTGGTTATAGTTTTGTCTCTTTGTCAGACTAAAAATTCCTATCATATCTATATGGAGTTCATGGTTAGTATAAGTGTTACATTAGTTGATGGCATCACTCCATCTCCTAGCAGAAAGACCACCTTCCTGGTGGTTTTCTGCTAGTCACTAAACAATATTTACGCATTTGATTCCCAATTTGTGTAGTTTTTCTGATATATATTGTTTAATTTTCCTTTGTACCCTTTATTCGTCTTATAGTACTTCAAATTCACTGTTGTCACCATTCTTCTTGTAAAAGTATAACATATATATTTATATATGTTTATTAGCTTGCTTGGTGAGTCAAAATTGTTCATATTTTATAAATAAATTAATAAACAAATGAACGCATATATATTCATATTTTGTAAATATTTCTTGTTGTTATTCATTTATATATATCTTTTATCTTTTACTTGTTTCAGTCATCAGACTGCGGCCATGCTGGGGCACCGCCTTCAATTTTTAG
>JAOPUL010003754.1:12336915-12347260 GCA_027564515.1 Octopus rubescens | reverse complement strand
AACTCTCGACGCAGATGCTTGTTAGCAACAGGAACTTTCGACGTAGACGTGTCGAGTCCTTGTTGCTAAGAAGTGTGTTAAGAAATGGCTGCGTCGAAAGTCTTGTGTTAAGAAATGACTGCATCGAGAGTCTTATGTTAAGAAATGGCTGCGTCGAGAGTCTTGTGTTAAGAAATGGCCGCGTTGAGAGTCCGGTTGCTAAGAAAAGCAGCTGCATTGAGAGTACTTTCAGTTTCTGTCTACCAAATCTACTCAAGGCTTTGGTCAACTCGAGGCTATAGTAGAAGACACTTGCCCAAGGTGTCACACAGTGGGACTGAACTCGGAACCATGTGGTTGGGAGCAAGCTTCTTACCACACAGCCACGCCTATATATACTTTTTATTAAAGCCCAAAACTTCTTCACAAACTGTTTTTCTTCTTTATTCATGTTTGGTTTTTCAGCTTTAATAAAAAGCATATTACTCTATCTTCAGTATTCAAATCCTATTTTTCCTCACCTTGTTTTACATTTATGTGCTTACTTGTATATATGTATGTATGTATGTGTGTGTGTGTGTGTGTATATATACATACATACATACATACATACACACATACACACATACACACATACACATACATTACATACATATATATATATAAATGTTTATTTGTTCTAAATTACATTTCAGCTCCTGCCATTGCAGACTTAGCAGTTTCTTCTGAATGGGCAAAAGATTTCCTTGCTTCTGAATCTACGCAAAATTCAGAAATGGGTGCATCAGCATCTGCTACAGACTCAAATTCTTCTGCTGTGAAATGGGCTGCTGATTATTTGGATCCTGTAAATGCTAATAAAAATTGGTAAGCTCTTTAAAATTACCATGTAGTTATTATCCAGTTGGTTGGAGGGTAGAATTAATGAAGCATTGGACTAAACGCTTTGCTAAGATTTAGTTAAGTTTCTTGCTGTTCTGAGTTTAAGACCTTTTGTGATTCCAGTATCAATAAAGTTGAACTTCTTATTTGAGATTGGGCTCAGATGAAGGTTGATGTGAAGTTTCTCTGTAAGACAGTAGTTGTAGCTCTTTGGTCCATTTCTAAATGCCTGTGACATGCAACACTGCTGCTGCTCTGATGCTAAGGGCCTTAACTTTGTCTAACGAAGTCCAAATATTTGAATAAAAAACTTGTCCAGGTGTATGATCCCTGTTTATCTCACACATAACTAAACACATACACACACACACACACACACACACACACACACACACACACACACACACACACATACATATACAATATATTTACAGGCATGGCTGTGTAGTTAAAAACCTTGCTTCCAAACCATGTGGTCTTGGGTTCCGTCCCACTGTGTGTCACCTTGGACGAATGTCTTCTACTATAGCTCTGAGCCAACCAAAGCCTTGTGAGTGGATTTGGGAGATGGAAACTGAAAGGAGCCCTCTGTGTGTGCGTACCCTTGTTAAGATATCATGTGATGGTTGTAAAGGAGCATCATCATCATCATACAAAGTTTTTCATTTCTATCTTCCCATGAAAAGCATGTCCGATCATAGGAAAATATTACCTTGCTCAGAAACAGGTGAGGGTTGGCAACAGGAAGGGCATCCAGCTATAGAAAATCTACCTCAAGAACTTCCGTCTGACTCATGCAAGCATGAAGTGGATGTTAAGTGATGATGATTTTTCTTCTCTTGCAGGAGTCAAGAACATGAGAAGAACCAGAGTTACCAAACTGAGGATGTGAGAAGAGCTGCTCAGGAACTGGTTGATTCTCTGAATAATCCAAGAATCGAAGATACTGAGGTAATTGTAATTGTTTGATCCTTGGTCTGTTCATCTGCCTTAATACTTTAGCATTCAGATTACTCCGTCAAATATAATGCATTCACCAATGTTTTGAAGTAATCATACATTATCTCGTAGCTTTGAGATTTTAATGATCTGAAATACTTATTTTTAGAATGACATTGTAGGGTAAGTGTGAGAGGCCAAATTTGGCCAGTTTGAACAGAAAACAGGTATAGGTATAATATTTGGGCCGGATACGGCCAGTTTAATCCTTTAGCATTCAGATTATTCTGTCAAATGTAATGCTTATTTATTCACATTGTTTTGAATTAATCATGCATTATCTCATAGCTTTCAGATTTTGAAGATGTCATTGTTTATTTTTAGAATGACGTTGTAGAGTAAGTGTGAGAAGCCAGAGCTGGCCAGTTTGAACATAAAACAGGTAGAATATTTGGACCAGATATGGCTGGTTTAACTGCTAAAGAATTAGTATTAATGTTGCAGGCAGAGCAATTGGTGTCTTTCTCATCCATGCCACACATAGTAATCCATGGGATTACAATCAAGGGGATTAGGAGGTCAGAAATTGGGGCTGGTGATGTTGTAGAAATTCTTTGACAACCATTTCTGACTCTTTCCCGAGGTATGGCAAAGAGCTGAATCCTGCTGCTACACATATGACCTTCCAGAAACAACCCTCTCCAGCCGAGAGGGTTGCTTCTGGAGCAACCCTCTCGGCTGGGGTTTGAGCACAGTCTCCAGCAGCTTCACATTGCTGTCTGGATTTAGCCTAAGGCCCTGTTCTAAGATGTAGGGCAGCATGATGTCATCCTCACTGGAGACACACCCAAAGACCATCACAGCTTTGGGAAACTTGATTTTCATGATACATGGAACATCACACAGATTGTAGGCAATCCACCTGTTGTTCTGGATGCTGTGCAACTGGTCCTGACAGAAGTCCTTTTCATCTGAGAAGTGCCAGATTGTCCCCGGCTCAACAGGATCCCTCAGCTTGTTCAGGAGTTTCTTTGCTTTCGTCTAGCAGTTCTCCTTGGCTTTGGCTGTCAGAATTTGTCCCTTGCACTTCTTGTATGACAGGTAGCAAAGGTCCTCATTCAGGGCCAGCTTCATGATGGCGACCCCATACCCTTCTCTCTTGCCAAAGCCCAGATTCCCTTGCTCGGATCTTACATCACCTTCTCCTGCAGTTGTTGGATGAATTGCAACATGTGGATGCAGTCAGAATGCCCACTGTGTCCCTTCTTGCTAACCACAGCTTCATAGTCTCCATTGCAGCTGTCCATGTCGCATCTTACAGCCTTTACAGTGTTCACAAAGCATTGAGCAGCAGTCATGATGTCAGCATTTTGACACTCAGTGTGAATCATCATGATACAGGTGACTCTTTTCCAATATTCAGATGGCTTCCAATCCTCCAAGTCGGTTAATTTTTGCTCATCTACAACTTTAATCTTTATGCTCTCCAACACCATTGACTGTTCACCAATAAATCAAGCTCTTCCTGAAAAAATAGTGAGACATAAAAAGTCCTAAAATTTAACCTGAACACCCTGTATATATAGATATGTCATTCATCCATATACACACACACACACACAAACATATACACAGAAAGAAAGAAAGATTCCCTTCGGTCACAAATGACCATGGGATTGCACCTAGGAAGTTCCCCTCCAAGGCACAAGTCCAGGCAAGGTTGTTTGTGGAAGACCAGCAGTCGCTCATGCATACCAATCTCCCCTCTCTACACCACCGATATTGTCCAAGGGAAAGGCAAAGGTTGATACAGCTTGGCACCAGTGATATTGCAACTCATTTCTACAGCTGAGTGAATTAGAGCAATGTGAAACACAACACAGAGCCCGGTCCAGGAATCGGACTCACAACCCCACGATTGTAAACCCGATGCTCTAACCACTAAGCCATGCACCATACACACATATATACACACAAACAAACTCTACTTCCCACAAACAATCTCCACTGCCCACAAACAATCTCCACTTCCCACAAACAATCTCCACTGCCCACAAACATTCTCTGCTGGCCACTAACATTATCATCCACCATCCTGCAATCCATCTCCTATTGTCCTCTAATACTTACATCTTTAGACTGAACCATATAACCATATAAAAACAACAAAGCCTGTGAATCTCTAATCCAATTCAATCAAACCACCTTTTGCTATTTACTGTTCTTGTTCTGATTTATAGTTCATGAAATTTATATCAAATGTCACCCATGGGGAGACAGAGTTGAGAGACAACGAGGCACTGCTTGGTGCCGTGAATGCTGGGGATGTTCCTGAACAGTGGGTGGAACATTTTGTGTCGGAAGAGGTAAGGCCGGACAGAAAACTACAAACTTGCTATGCAGTGCTGAAGCATCCCCTTGTTTAGTGGATTTATTTTTTTAGTAATTTCGTTTGTTTGTTTTGTAATGATTTATTTTTGTTTCTAATGGTTTTGTGTGTTATTTTGTTAAGTGTAATTAACAAATGCATGAAACATAATAGTTTTTTTTTTTCATTTTGCTATTTAATTTTTTTTTTTTGCAAGACAAATGTTTGATAAGCAAATTAAATAATTCATATCAGTGGTGTGACGTGAAATAACTTTAAATTCTTAAATATTGTAAAATGCATGAGTTGTGATTCTGGGGTTTGTTTGTTTTTGTTTATTTTGTTTTGTTTTGTTTATTTTTTTGTGGTGGTGCAGGGGAGGGGGTGCTTTTTACTAAGCTATAATTGTTGGGATTTTGTTTTCCTTTTTGTGTTAATTTGTCAGGTACAGGCATGGCACTAGGCTCGGGGATGCCTGTGTGGTGAGAAGTTTGCTTCCCAACCACATGATACTGGGTTCAGTCCCACTGTGTGGTACTTTGAGCAAGTATCCTCTACTATAGCCCCAAACCAATCAAAAGCTTGTGAGTGGATTTGGTAAACAGAAACTGAAAGAAGCCCATCACGTATGTATGTGTGTGTGGGTTTGTCCCCATTCACTGCTTGGCAACTGGTGTTGGCTTATTAACCATGTCCACCCCTAAGGGGTTGCACTGGACAGCACTGCCCCCTCACTATTCAATGGTGCACCCTCAGATTTACAGTGATACACTTATTTCGAAACTCCACTTTAGCATTAATACAAATTACTGCCCCCCCCCCCTAATATTCTGAAGCACTTAGCGCTTCAGCAAAAGAGGCAAATAAAATAAATACCAAGCTTTAAAAAGAAAAAGAATCTGGGGTCGACTCATTCAACTAAAACCCTTCAAAGTGGTGCCCCAGCATGGCCACAGTCCAATGACTGAAACAAGTAAATGATAAAGGATAAAAGATTTGTTTGTAGAATCTAAAACAGTTGCTCCTAAAACTTATTTTATCTTCTGGTACACTTTAGAGCAAAAAAAAATATATTTTTGGAACACTTTTTTTTTCATTTTTTTTTTTTCTTTTTCACTTGTTTCAGTCACCGGACTGGGGCATGGTCGCAATCCAATGAGGGGTTCCCAGTATTTATTTTTTAAGTCTGGTACCTATTCTGTTAGTCTCTTTCGCTGAACCACTCAGTTGTCAAGTAGTGGGACGGGGGGGGGGGAGGGGGTAAACACAAAGACACACCACATACATATATATATATATCTGTGTTTATATATCTACAGTTTATATATGAAGGCGTGTGGCTGAGTGGTTAGAGAATTGGATTCACAATCATAAGGTTGTGAGTTCGATTCCCGAACCGGGTGATGTATTATGTCCTTGAGCAAGACACTTTATTTCACGTTGCTCCTTCTATCTGGAGTTGTGACCGATAGATAGTATTAGCAATTTGAAAGATCAATGGAAAACATTGTTTCCTTGGTCCGATCTGACGAAAAGTTGATCGTCTATTTATTTATTTTTGTTTATATATTTACTATATAGGTTACATATACTATATCATAACTTGATACTGGGTGGACTGAGATCCCTGTCTCCTTTAGCAAACCTGTGATCAAATGTGTTCCAACCATGACTAATTCATCATATTTTAGAGATATCTCTAGGACTACATTACCTACTGTGTCCCTTTTCTTTTTAAGGCAATAACATATGAGTTTAGGAAGATTTGTTGCTATTTCTAAATGGTTGAGTGGCCATATAGAACAGGAATGGGGAAGTTTTTTAATACCGGGAACAAATCTGCAGCCATGCTGGGGCACCACTTTGAAGGGTTTAGTCTAAGAAATTGACCCCAGTACTTAATTTTTAAAAGTACTATCGGTTTCTTTTGCTGAATTGTAAGTTGGGGACATAAACAAACCAAGACTGGTTATCAAGCAGTGACTGGTGGGACAAACACAAAGACACACACATATAGACATATATATATATATTTTATTTAGTATTTTATGCAGTATTTTATTCCTGAGGTGACAAAATCATTGTGATTTTGTCAATTATTTTCCAAACCCGCCCACACCTCACCACCACTGACACGATGATGGTCCGAGCGCATGTGCACGAGCCACCGAGATATGTATGCCCGCCTATTATCGGTTTCCCCACCCTCTGTGAAAGTGCGGGTGACATGCCACTTGCTGGACTATACATCAGGCTTGGGGCTATAGTAGAGGATACTAGTCTATATGTCTGGCAGTCCCTGGTCTTTAATGTCCGTCTGTTTGGGCCCTAGTCCTAAGTTCGTCTGTCTTCGGTCTATATGTCCATCTATCCTCGGTCTATATGTCTCATCCATCCCTGCTCTATATGTATGTCCGCTTGTCCCTGGTCTATATGTATCATCCATCTCGGCTCTATATATATGTCCGCTTGTCCCTGGTCTATAGAGTGCCATGTAAATAGCACTAGCAACGAGAATCTGGTGCCGATGGCATGTTAAAAGCACCCAGCACACACTGTAATGAGGTTGGTGTTAGGAAGGGCATCCAGCTGTAGCAACCAAGCCAAATCAGACTGGAACATGGTTCAGCCCTCCCTGGCATGCCAGTTCTGGTCAAACCGTCCAACCCATGCCAGCATGGAAAAACGGACGTTAAAGGATGATGATGATTTATATGTGTGTGTATGTGTATGTGTGATGAGCATACAGTTTCCACCTACCAAATTCACTCACAAACAGTGGGACTGAACCTGAAACCTTATGGTTGCAAAATAACCTTCTTAACCAAACAGCCATGCCTCTGCCTACATAATTGGAAGCATTACTTAACCCTTTTGTTACCATATTTCTGTTGAAATGCACTGCCTTTGTTTCAATTAATTTTGAAAGTAATGAAGAATTCAGTAATATCTTTATCATCGTTAAACTGGTGTTTGGAATGTAAATTAACATGAAATTTTTATGGAAAATTTAATTTAGATCACCTTGAAACAGTAGAACTAGGGACAGTCTTGGACAAGTTGGCGTCAACAGTTTTAAGCTGGTGACAACCAAACAAAACATTAAATGAAGATCAAAAGGCATTATATTTTCTACGTATGTGGTTGATGTTTGACTGTGTTTTGTAGTACTAATTATTAAAATTATACCTGAGATCAATATTTTAATATGTTTTGTACTACAAGCTTTTTTATATCTACATATGTAGTCAGTATTCTGTTGCATTTTGTATCATCACTAACTTTTACACAATAAGTGTTATTTCCTATTTGCTTTTATCTAGAAATCAAAGGAAATGGCAATTATTCCCTTCAAACTTTGCTTTTCTGACCTGGACATCAATGTTTTGAAACTAACCTAATTTCCATTACATTTCAGACAGACTCAGCACTGAGTTGCTGAAGCAGAAATATCGTTATAGCAAATATTCTGCTCAATACCACAAGTTTTCTTGTCAGTTGTTTGATCTTAAACACTTAAGCAAGTCCCTTAGTGGCTGACAATATGTGCATCTCTAATCATGAGCAGGAGTAGTAGAGGAGTATCATAGCCGTGTGTTGAGAGGGATTCTTTGGAGTTTGACACCCTTCCGGCAACCCCAAAGTAGGTGAAGATCTGTTTCAGCAGTGTTAGGCAATGCACCGGAGGAGAAGGCCACACCAGTGTGAAACCTACAGCTTGCTGGTCACGGAGGTGGTTTTGGCCTGCTGAGCCACTGTGGTCAGACTTCCAAGTCTAAAGAGTGGGATCGGATTGCATGGACTGCCTCTCACTTTAAAAGTACCAAGTGCAGCCTGGAATAAAAGCCGTGCCGCGTCAATGATCGGTTTATATAGCCGATAGAGGGCGTACCTATCTTCCTCATGATCTTCGAGCACGAAGAAACTGCCATCAGATTTGTTAATTCTGGTGCAACTATAATCTAAATAGTTCAAAAAGTTACGAGTCACAGAATAGAACACAGGTATATAGTAATAAAAAATGGTAACACCATTCCTGTAACCTAGCGGTTCAGTAAAATCGATGAATAGAGTAAGTATCACATTTTAATTCTAAAAAATAAGTACTGGTGTTGATCTGTTTGACCAAACCTTTTTAAGGCTGTCCCCCAGCATGGCCGCTGTTCATTGACAGAAACAATTAAAGAAAGCTACCAAGTCTTCTAAACCATTAATGCATACGTTGCATCTCTTTGCCTGTCCTGTGTATGACAAGTAATACACAGGACATACTTCGACCTATTTTCTTGGAGTCCATGCATCATATACGATACACATTCTCAATTCTTTCCAATCACCAGATTAACTTGGGACTTAAGAAAAGAAAGCTTTATATTACTCAGAACGTGTGAAACAAGGGCTAACTAAAAGTCTGAAAACAAGCGTGGACGTTTAGGGTAAACTTATGAAACTGCTTTGAACAAGCAAAGGGATAAACAAAATCTCTAAAGCTGAATTAAATAATGAGTCTTAATAATTTTGATAAGAGTATAGCATCTTAGTCATGCATCATCTAACAGAGCAACAGCAGATAATTAAGACAACCGTTGGAACCATCTTTAATATTTAACTCCTTATAGATTAATTTCAGATATTTAAATATCTGTTAGACAAATCTCAATGATTTTGAGATTAGACTTATTTCAATCATTTATACACCCAAAAGATTATTCTCAAACATTTAGGCTTCTGTTAAGAATGTCTTAGGCATTTATTTATCTTCTTAAACAATCTTACCTATTTAGATACTTAATAGACTGATTTAAGACATTTAGATATCTGTTAGATCAATCTCAGAGAGTTGGACATCTATTAGAATAGTCGTGGCCATTTATACATCTGTTAGACCAAATTTAGACATTTACACATTTGTTAGATCAATCTTAGAAATTTGGATATTTATTAGAATAGTCGTGGCCATTTATATACATCTGTTAGACATAAATTTAGACATTTAGACATTTGTTAGATCAATCTTAGAAATTTTGACATTTATTAGAATAGTCGTGGCCATTTATACATCTGTTAGACTAACTTTAGACATTTAGACATCTGTTAGATCAATCTCAGAGCTTTAGGCATCAGTTAGAATAATTTCAGGCTTTCAGACACCCACAAGATCATTCTCAAACATTTATATTATGTTAAGCCGGTCGTGGGTATTTATACCTCTGCCTGAGCAATCTCAGCTATTTAGACTTTAATTAAACCAAGATTACATGTTTAGACATTTAAGAAACATTTTGGACATTTAGGTAACTGTGAGACTAATTTAGTCTATTAGACATGTGTTAGAACATTCTTAGACATTTAGATATCTGTTAAACCAATTTCAGACATTTCAACAGCTGTTAGACCAAACTTAGACATTAAACATCTGTTTGAATAACCTAAGATATTATACATTAGTCAAACTAAACTTAGACATTTAGGCATTTCATAGACGAATCACATTTTGGTGTCTGATGGACTTATTTTAGACAATTGCATATCTTAGATTGATCTCAGACATATAGAGATCTTTGAAATCAATCTGAAACACATGTTAGGTCAATCAAAAATATTTATACATCTGTTAGATCAATATCAACTACATAGACATCAGCTCTGACAAATTGAGGAATTTAGATATAAGTTGGAGCTATCCTGTATTCTTAAGCATGCATTAGATCCATCACACAGGTTTTGAAATTTGTTAGACCAATTTAAATGATTTAGAAACCCATTACCATATTTAGAAATCTAAGCATCTGATAAACCAATCTAAAATATTTCATATCACAAGAAAGTTTTCTTAAATTTTAAAATATTTTAAAGAAGTATTTGTGAAATATATCTGTTACAGATGATGTATAGTGTTTAATATAGATATAATTAGTTATGTGTTTTAGGTCACAAATATTCCATATATACTGGAAATTTATCTAATGCTTTAGTTCTTCATTTGGCGATCTCAAGATTTCGTTTGTCTTGTGTTTTCTCGAAGATTCAAGTTGGTGATAAAGGTTTTGGGTGATTCCATTTCAGAGTTATTCTCATTATTTCATTTATATATATATATATACATACACACACAGACACATACATACATACATACATACATACATACATACATACATACATACATACATACATACA
>JAOPUL010003754.1:12291138-12315331 GCA_027564515.1 Octopus rubescens | reverse complement strand
TTATGTAAGAAAAAGCCTAACATTACATATATATATATATATATATATATATATATATAAATATACACATATATACATATACACACACACATATATATATATATATATATATATATATAAAAGAAACAGAAAATAAAAGTCAAAATGGAGGGTAAGTAGTGTGATCAATGGTTAATGTCGGTGGGTAATTAGTTAATAATAAACTAAGAAAGATGACAAGTATGTAACAATAGACATCATTAACAATTCTGCCCCTGAATACTAAAATAAGTTGAGAAGAGGCAGATAAAACAGTTGTGATTGAAATACAAAAACACTGACACGAGCTGATGAGTGGATTCATTATGTAATTTGCTTGACATGCAAGAAATTGCAGCCAAATCTACACCACCCTATCATTTTTAAATAGAGGACTTATCAAATAATGCAGTCCTAAATAAGGGAGGAACAAAAAAAAAAAAATTAGACTGAATGGTCATGGCAGGAACACCTTTGATCATACCTGGGCTTGCCGACATGGCACTAAACAAGAACATTCACAATTTATAAACATTAAATGCTTGTGGTGGTGGGTGATGATAGCGAAGGATGCATTAAAAGAAAATGTTGGCAAAAGTTTCATTTTAAAAATTTAGTCTTTTCTCTCCCCCCACCCTTCCCCCAAACACTGAATCAGTCACAAAGCTTGCATATTTTCAAGTAGAGCCAAAAGATATTTCTAGTATATATGTCCATAAGACAAATGATAACTGGCTGCATAGGAGAATAATGACTGACATACTTTTGTTCATGCAAATACTACATTCTCATGATCAGGACTAAAAATTAAAGTTTTTCTGGAAAAATGAAATGCAATAGAAAAAAAAAAAAATACATAGCAAAAGCTACTTCAATTTGAGGTATAAAAACCTTTACCAATTTTTGCTTTTATACTATATAGTAGAAATAATAAATAGCAAATAATAATAAAACAGGTTAATCCACAAATAAATCTTTTTCTTTAGATATGAAAAATTAATGAAAATATTTTGGGAACAACCTAATAACTCAAAAATAAAATTATATATTACACACATGTCCTCTTGACTTGTTTTAATTGTCCATTACCTATATATATATATATATAAACTAGATTAAGCTGGGAGAATAAAAATGAAAGATAGCTTCAAAATTAAATCTAAAATTATCAGTTTTCCCAGCTAATTTACGATGAAGCATTACTGATGGATACTCCATAAAGTAAAAACAAAAAAAAATGAAATATGTAAAAAAAAACCCTAAAGAGTAGAGCCTAGCTAGTTCACATGATCACAGACTTATACTGTATGACACGAGTTGGCAATAGGAAATAACTTGCTAACTTAGACATAAAGCCATGTATTTTAAGGGAAAGTGCAACAGTTTGTTATACTGACCCCAGTTACTAGGCTGGTATTTATTTCATTAATTCCAGGAGGATGGAAAGTAAAGTTGACCTCGACCAGATTTGAACTGATAATGTAAAGAAACATAACGGAATGCCACGAGGCATTATGTTTTCTACATTCTAATCAATTCTGCCTTTCATACCAATATAATTCAAATAATAATAGTATATTCTAACATTGGCACAATATTCAAATTAATCTTTTCTAAAACAGGCACAAGGCCTGAAATTTAAGGGGGATGGGTGATTATATCGACCCCGAAAGGATGAAAGGCAAAGTCAACTTTGGCAGCATTTGAACTCAGAACATAAAGCTGGAAGAAATGCCAAGAAGCATTTTGTTAGGTGTGCTAATGATTCTGCCAGCTCGCCATTATACAATATTCAAAATGATGATTATTATTTGATACTCTACCAACTGTCATTCTCAGTAGTAGTAATAATAATAATACTTGATGTGCAATTACACTGCAGATAATGTGAAATCCAGATGGGATAGAGTACAGCACCAGTTCCTTAGAAACAAAAAAACAAAACATTTAATTGCCATCAATAGAAATCTGTGACCATAGCTTATGTCCAGTATATGTCAGCATCTTCACGTTATCAGAGAGGAAAGTCAAGAAAAAAAAAAAAAAATATTGATGACTTGAGGCTCTCATTTTTGATTTTTCTCTTCTCCTCTTTCTCACACATGATTCTAATTGAGAGATTCTGTTTAAAACTCATCATGGGACTTTAAAGCTTCACCAAAATCAGTTGCTTGACTACCAACAAAGAGATCGTATTTGTCTAAGATCTCATTTTTGGATAATTTACCATCCTGTAAAGAGAAAGGAAAACAGAAATATAATCTTTAAACAAGCTGAGCTGAAAATGATAATTACACATTATATAACAATGCATTTCTTTAAGTAAACAACATGATCAGTTTAACACTTTGGAAATTGAACTGTCCTATATAATATATATAATATATTTTAAGGTCCTGGAAGAGTAGAAAGATGGAGTATTTCCAATGCTTAAATTAAGGGTATCTACCCTCTTGAATTGTAGTCTCAACTAAGATTGAAATTCTTCTAGTGGCACATCGGTAAACACCAATGTATGGATCCAGTGAAAAGTAAAATATAATCCAAATAAGACAAGAGTTTAGTCCAGTTTAATGACCAGTTACAATTGTTTCTGTACCAATCTATTTTAATGCAAAAGTTCAATGCGAGAAGTTTCATAATACATGTGGTTTTAAACACTAGAGTAGCATTTCCTCAGACTTGTATGAAAAAGTGCGCTCATACATTGTGCATGTCAAACATTGTATTTCTGCTTATATAGGGAGGAAACAAGAAGTATAAATAAAGAGGAAAATAATAAAAAACTCAGCGCTTTCAAAGACAAGCAGAATGAAAATGTCTTTGAAAAAAAGGTTCAGGGGTAAGCAAGAGGAAAGACATCTTGTTAAATGTGAAACCAATATTAAACTAACTATACATGTATGTATATGTTAGCAAGTGTGTGTATGTAAATATGAGGAAATAGGGTTGGAAAAGGGAGTCACGTGAATGTGTGATAACTGTTACAAACAGAAATGCAAACAGTACAGCTATTGTAAATGAGGTAAAGAGACGTGTGTGTTTGTGTGTATTATGTATATTGTGGACTGTTGTCATAGATGACAGATGAGGGCTCTAAAATTTCTTGATTAATAACCGGCCCAGATGATTTGCTAATAGCGAGTGATCAAATGTTTGAGCTGTATGTTAGCTCACTCCCTACATCAAATTGACATTACCTGTACAGGTGCATGGTTTGCCACACATCAGATGTCAAAGAAGTGATTGCAGAGTAACGTGAAATTAACCGTTTTGTTCAAGAACACAACGCATCACCCAGTCCAAGAATTGAAACCATGATCAGGTGATTGTGAGTGCAACACCCTAAACCACTAGGCCATGTGCTCTAATTATCATACATACACTCATAATATATAGAATAACCAACAAAGGGAGAGGTGTAAGCTCATCAAGGAGGTCAACACTATAAAGAAAAACACAGAAGTGTGTTGTATTGAAATGATGAAACTACAGAAATGCAGGTGAAGGAGGTAACAACATTGGAAGTAAATCAATCTAAAGTTTTCTGTTGATGGAATTTCAGGAAATAGAATATCAGAAAACATTTTAAAATTATTTAAATATTAGAGATTTTTCAAATAAAAACAAAAAATGAAAAGATGGAAACCCAAATACTAAGAACTGATTTTTCGGGGGGAGGGGGACTAAACTGCAAAAAAGCAGTTTAACCGATTAGCATTTAAACTGACCATAATATTCAACCTGTTTTATGTTCAAACTGGACAGATCTGATCTCTCACACGTTCCCTACAATGTCATTCTAAAAATAATTGCTTCATTGAAATCTCAGAGATACAAGATAATGCATGATCAATTCAAAACAATGTGAATAAATAAGCATTACATTTGACTGAGTAATCTGAATGTTAAAGGGCTAAGATGTCTTTTTATTTGTCTTGAGCCCTAGGACTCATAAGGCTGGTTATGTAGTCTCCACAGCATACAAATGCCCAAGATCCCAATTTACCGCCTGAATGGGATACTGGTCTTTTATAGGGCCCCAGGCCAGCAATTCTGAGTGGAGGGAGTTGGTCAATTACATCAATCTCAGTACTTGCTTTATTTTATCACCCCCCCCCCAACCCATAGAGATGAAAGGCAAAGTTGATCTTGGCAGCATTTGAACTCAGAGAGACAGAAGAAATGCTGTTAAGCATTTTCTTTGACAAGCTAATGATTGTCAGCTTGCTGCCTTCGTTTTGGGAGTAGAGAGCTATTGATTTATGAATTCCATGAAATAACATAGCAGAGTGGCTCAAAGACAGAGGGAGAGTGAGAAAGATGGTTATATAGAGAGATTGAAAGGAGAGAAAACAATTATAAAAGACATTAAAACAAACAGCCTGTTCTCAGTTAAGTGCAAAATAACAAAACCTTAAAAACAAGGGCAAGGATAGGCAGTAGTGTTCACTGTTACAAACCTTGTTCTTATCTGACTCATAAATTAAATGGCTCGCTTCGGCAATTGAATGATCGTAATCAGAGGGAAGAAGCCATTCCTTCACTTCCTCTTTGTCCATCATATGATCACCATTTTTGTCTCTATAGTTGGAGAACTGCTCACGCTCACCTTTAACCCAATCGGGTTCTGGCTCTCCCTCCTTATCCCCGGGCCACATGTCACCTACAAATGGCAAAGCCGTCATCAAAACATACGTCAGAAACAAATCAAAATATCTGCTCAACAAACTCATTGAATACACAATACTTCAAATTTTTTTAAAAAAATATATAAATATATATTTCAGAAGAAAATTTTCAAATTTTTATACAAAATTCAGTTAATTTTACATATAGATTAAGAAGACAATAGCAAGTTTAGCAACCTTGTATAAAAAGCCACGTTGACATAAATGAAAAAATACTTTGTTCTCTTTGCACAATCCTTTCAATAGCCATATGTTATATTCTTGAGGTTCTGTCTATTTTATCAAAAAGTCAGCAGTAAAGTGTCTGGTAGGTAAGTGCCACAAGAAGAAAGGCATGAAATGATTGAGTGCAGATCCGTCTTTTGTTTAGAACTGGAACAAGACAAGAGATGAACTGTCAGAAGCGTTCTGCTATACCGTTTTACTTTCTACATGAAATAGGCTCGAAGTGTTAAGATTCTATAAGTTTGTTGAGCAGTTTCTGATGCATTGCACTGGCAATGCTCTACTACACACCTGATCTACATCAGACGTTCTCACAAGGTGAGATACTTCAGTATCAAGGTGATTAAACTCTTCAGGAATTAACCATTCTGTCACCTCGGCTTTATCCAAGAAGCCATCTTTGTTTTTATCACGGAAATTGTGGAACTGCTCCTTTTCCTCGTTTACCCAATCTGGGTCATCTTCATCCTCATCATCTTCATCTTCATTTCCATATATATCAGCTATGAACGCAAGTTAACATTCCAATTAATAGTAGAATTATTACAATTTCACTAAACAACTTTGTCATTGCTACATTCAGCAGAAAAAGGGGACATAATCAAGTGAAGGTACTGTATCTTTTTATATGGCATAGACTAAGTTAGAGTAGGAGAGGCATCAATAAGCAAGGACCTTTACAGGGCCTTCGAGACTGGTAGGAAGAAAGGGAAGAACCCACACCTTGTGGATTGCTCCATCAAGATACCAAGTTCTCCTCAGGCTAGAAACTTGATCCAAATGCTTACAAGGATCAGGTTGTTTGTGTTAAATCCTGCCATAAACATCAACTGGACATGAACACATCACTGTTTCAACGTCCACTTTTCCATGCTTGCATGGAGTTTACCGAGGCAGATTTCATATGGGCGGGTGCCAACCCTTACCAGTCTCTAAGCAATAAGAAAAAAAAAATGATAATTATAGATGCAGGAGTGGCTGTGTGGTAAGATGTTTACTTTCCAACCACATGGTTCCGGGTTCATTCCCATTGCATGGCACTTTGGGCAAGTGTCCTCTGCTATAGCCTCAGGCTGACCAAAGCTTTGGAAGTGGATTTGGCAGACGGAAGCTGAAAGGGGCCCGTTGTGTGTGTCCCCAATCACCACTTAACAACCGGTGTTGGTATTGTTTACGTCCTTGTGACTTAGCAGTTTGGCAAAAGAGACCAATAGAATAAGTACCAGGCTTTAAAAAAAAATTACTGGGGTCAATTTTTTCTTTTGACTAAAATTCTTCAAGGCAGTGCCACAGCATGGCCACAGTTTAATGACTGAAACTAGTAACAACTCAGCAAAGACCAATGAAACCATTACTATTATTTGAACTTATGTGCCAAATAGTTGTTTCTAACTTAAGAAGAAAGCCAGTAATTTTGACTAAAGCTCTTGACTAGTATTATTATTTTAGCTGTCAGTATAAAAGGCAAAGTTGACCTAGACAGGATTTGAACTCAGAAGATAAAGAGCTGGAACAAATACTGCAAAGTGTCTTTTTCTGATGCTCTTAATGATTATGCCAATCCATATAACTAATAAAACTTAAGTCTGACAGTGCCATATCCAGAATGTATCATGCAAAACCAGGGTCCAAATTTGCACTAAGGACTTGCAACAGTTAGATAAATGTTGACCTTCTTTAAATAGAGACCTACTTCCATATGTGAGACACTAGCATAGATTGTTGCCTTAACTAATTAACATGGTAGGAAGGAAAGTGTACACATTGGCCATTCAGCTGCTATTTCTAGCAGGTATAGAGGCCACATAAAAGGCTCTCATTGGCTTCTGTCAGCTGAACTTCATGCCATAATTTTAGAGCATTTATTCCTCTGTAACATGTCACAGCCAACATCTATCATGAAGAGGAACAACTGCCAGGAATAAGTTTAGTGTCTCTGTAATATTGGTTTCAAATTTTGGCACAAGGCCAGCAAGTTCAAGGTCAATTACATCAACCCCAATGCTCAACAGGTACTTATTTTATTGACCCCGAAAGGATGAAAGCCAACCTCAACAGAATTTGAACTCAGAACGTAAAGACTGATGAAATGTAACTAAACATTTTGCCCGGCATACTAACGATTCTGCCTGCTTGCCACCTTAGTATCTTCGTAATAATCTTTTCTAATTTAGGCACAACACCAGAAAATTTGAAGGAAAGGGTGGAAGGTGGGGCAGTTAGTACCGTATTTTATTAACCCTAAAAGGATGAAAAAAAAAAATATCGACCTTGGAATGTAAAGAGCCAAGACAAATACGGCAAGGTATTTTGTCTGATGTTCTAACAATTCTGCCAGTTAAACACCCAATCCTCCCTCTAACAGTTCTTTATAATTCTGGCACAAGGCCAGCAATTTTAGAGGGAGGGGTTAGTTGATTACATCGACCCTGGTGCTCAAACTGTACTTATTTTATCTACCCCATAAAGATGAAGTTAGCCTCGGCAGCATGTGAACTCAGAACATAAAGCTGGAAGAACTGCCAGTAAGCATCTTGTCTGGCATGCCAACGATTCTGCCAGCTCACCGAAGTAGCCTCTCTCTAATACCACCAGCTATAGACATGATTAGTAACACTGCATAGTACTGTTACAATTCAGCACAGTACTATGATTTAGTTACTACTGACCATAGTATTGCCATTAGTTACTGCTGATCACAGTACTGTGTTTAGGAGCTATTGAATACAGTAATATGTTTGACATTCATTATTTTGCTTTCACATTTCTACAATATTAACACTCAGAAACAGTTCAATACAAATGGTAGTAGCTGTCATTTAGCTTGCTAGGTGTGACCAAGCCCTCACAACACATCTCGAAAAGAATAATAACAAATTTCAGAATATTCAGTTTTGTCTTGTTGGAAAGCCTGCTGGAATGACATGTACAAGTGACAAAGTGGAATCTTATAAACTATACAGAATGTTGTAAATACAACATTAACCTTTAGCACACTGGAGAATTCATATTGCCATGAGTTTTCTCCCATCTATGCAATGCAATACGCCTGCTGCTACAGGGGAGAAAACTCTAGGGCTACATAATGCGCCTAAACGTGCCAAAGGTTTAGACATTCGTTTGTCTCAAACTGTTCAAAAAATTTACAAAACAAATGAATTGGGTGAATATTTAATATAAGTTGTTCAAAAAAGAAAACATACAAAAGGGAAAGTCATTTAGTAAAACTAATAATATTAAATTTCATAACATCTTGGGCCCCAATAAATGTAAAACTTGT
Organism: Octopus rubescens; assembly: GCA_027564515.1. Taxonomy (NCBI): domain Eukaryota; kingdom Metazoa; phylum Mollusca; class Cephalopoda; order Octopoda; family Octopodidae; genus Octopus; species Octopus rubescens. The sequence continues at coordinate 12,307,117 of JAOPUL010003754.1, read as the reverse complement.
TACAATATTGATTTCAAATTTTGACACAAGGTCAGCAATTTCAGGGTAGGAAGTAAGTCTATTACTTCGACCTCAGTGTTCAACCTGGTACTTATTTTATCGACCCTGAAAGGATGAAAGGTAAAGCTGACCTCGACAGAATTTGAACTCAAAATATAAAGAAGGACAAAATGCCACTAAGCATTTTGCCTGGTATGCTAACAATTCTGCCAGCTTACTACCTTAACTATTGTTATAATATTAAATTTCATAACATCTTGGGCCTCACAAATGCATGACAACACAATTGTAAAGTTCATGCTATTTTCTATAAACTGTTTGTCTTTAAGAAATACAAGCAATTTATTTAAAAAAGCTTGGATTATTGACTAACAAATCTTTCTCTCAAGCACAAGGAGTTAATAATTGAGAGGGTAGCATTCAGGTCTGTTTCTGCAAAGCTACAGCCATCATGAAATGTTTGTTTTCATGAAACATGTAGGCTCATATTTCATCACTGCTACCCTGAGCAAAGAAGTATAGTATGGCTTAAAGTTATCATTACAGCAGTTTCGACCAAAGTTATTGCTGGGAACTATATTGTTTTTTGCAGTGGCAAGAGTAAAGTAAGGACCAAAGTTATCATCAGATAGATTACTCAATACAATGGCAGGAGTATAGAATAGGCCCAAGTGGCTGTTGGCAGCTACAATAGATAGAACTTAACTTTATGAGCCTATTCAACAATAAATTTATTTACATATATTAATAATTCTAAACTTCAATAACAAGTTGTATAAAGAAACTTACTTATGTATTCTTCAAGACTGACTTTTCCATCTTTATCTTTGTCTATATCTTCAAGGGTTTCCTGGAATTTAATGATTATTAAATAAAGTATTACATTATAGACAGGCAGATTTATGAAATTTCCCAATTACACACCTACTAAAGCACACAAGAATGCAGGGTGCACAAACATACACACACACGTGTGCATTGATCAACGTATGAAGTTGAGAATCTGAGTGCAATGTAATGAATGCAATCTATTATCCCTTTAGCATTTATCTTTTTTATGTTCAAACTGGTCACATCCGACCTATCACACCAACCTTACAATGTCATTCTAAAAACAATTATATCATTGAGATCTTGAAGCTATGAGAATGCATCATTAATTTTTAAAAACTCAATGCTAAAAGGGTTAAACCAGCTATACTTGGCCAGATCCAACATTTCACAATGTCATTCTAAAAACACTCATATTGAAATCTTGAAGCTACGAGATAATGCATGATTAATTCAAAACAATGTACATAAATAAGCATCACGTTTGACAGAATAATGTGAAAGCTAAAGGATCTGACCAAGAAAACAATATTGCTTGCGGTCAACCTCTTTTACAGACATGACTGTTAGCAGTGTAATTCAATCACTTTTAAGCTATTTCTACAGATTTTCTATAGAATATATATTTATTGATTGATACTGGTAGGGAGACTTACACTCAAGGCTTTAAGTTTCAGTATCAACAATTCGATGCTCAGTGCACATCATCAGCTGTGTAAGCCTGATGTGTGTGTGGCACCATCAATTACAAAATCACAAAAACAGACCTCTTGGTTTATTTCTCTGAGTAGTCAATACTGTTAGATACATGGTGGAGTTGATATAACCAAAACAACATTTCGCCTGTGACCAACCTCTTCAAGATAAACACACCCTAAACCACACTACCACAGAGTATATTATTATAGATCTTACCAAAACAACAATATCTCTCATGTGCTCAGCCTCTTCTGGATGGAGAAAATGCATGAATTCAGTCTTAGTTAAGTGGTTATCTTTATCTAAATCAGCGTAGGCCCACCGTCTCTTATCACGGGTGATCATTTCTTTGTAAACAGCTTTCTCGTCAGTTGGTTTAATATCTGAATGTAGAAATAGACTTCACTGATCAGTAAACATACACAAAAAAAAATCTAATTGGTTTTCAATTAATTATTTCTGAAGTTTCTATCCTGTGAGGATAGAAGCTGGACCATTGGTGTCATCTTCAGGTGACATGTATTACACACATATCTATATGAAAAAAAAACTCTTCTTTGGGGTTCGTAATCCTGCGAGCTGCATAGCAACGTCAATAGTGCTAGTAAGGCACAAAAGTAAAAAAATAAAATAAGCACCCAGTCCATGCTGTAAAGTAGGTTGGTGTTAGGAAGGACATCCAGCTGTGGAGACCATGTCAAAGCAGACATTGGAGCCTGATGCAGTCTTTACACCCATCGGATTTTGTCAAACCATCCAACTCATGCCAGCATGGAACATGAACATTAAATGATGACAACAAGGTGCATCATTATATAAGTGGGGTACCTTAACTCTTTCCTGACTAAATTATTCATGAAATACAACCTGGTGACCCCACTATTGACAATGCCATGTAAAAAGCACCCAGTACACTCTGTAAAGTGGTTGGCATTAGGAAAGACACAGAAATCAAGCTGATACTGGAGTTTGGTACAGCCCTCTGGCTTGCTAGCTCCTGTTGAACCATCCAACCGATGCCAGCATGGAAAAATGGACATTAAATGATGGTGATAATGACTACCTATGTGTTTAAATACCAAGAATTTAGGTGAATTCTACTAAATTGACTAATTTTATCATTATAGTGTTACACTGAACCAAATACCGACATAAATTGAGGTATGTCTGTGTGTGTATACATATATACACGTACATTCACACACACACACATATATACATAGGCATACCACAACTTGCATGGTTTCGAGTTAGTCTTTTTATTTTTTTGCTTTAGGTTGTTTTTCTTTTTTAATCTCAACTTCAATCAATTTATCCAACTTTATGTCGGTCTCAGCAAACATTCAAAAAACAAACACACCTAAAAATCAATACTCAAATGGAAAATCAAATAAAATACATGTGAAAATATATACAAGTCATTTATAAAAAACCAATATAAGCTAATAAAAGCTTTAAAATGTTTTATTTTATGGTGTTTTATGAGAAATGTCACATGCCTGGGAACCAATTACTGATGTAAGCTGGAGTATGTTTGTAGTTGATTACTTAGACACTCCCCCTCTGGCCACCATCACATTACTTATATTTTCGAGCATACAAGATTCACCCCAATTTTAGCAGGCGTAATCTGCAAGAGAAAACTGCAGCTAACCCCTGAATTCCCAAGCTGAATGTCTCACATTTTCACGGATAGGAACCAGGAAAATTTAGACTGACGTCCTTTGGTAGGATAAGTTACAATACTTACCTTAACACTACTAAATATCACCACTGACTTCTTCCATCATCAATATAGTCCATCGTAAATATCACTAACCAAGTCTATCCAAAGCCTGACCATCAGCATAGAAGGTGCAGGGAGACTTTTGGAGGGAATTTTTCAGAAAAGAAAGTACTGGAAAATATGGTACTTTATAGACTTGAACCATTTTTTAATGACTTGATAGTATTTGAACTACTTGCAGGATGTAATTGCTAATGCAATTGTAGAAACATTTGTCTTCCATCTTTCACTCGTTTCCGTCAGTGGAATGCAGCCATGCTGGGGCTCCGCCTTGAAGGGTTGAGTCAAACTAATCAACCCTTAGTACTTATCCTTTTAAAAGTCTAGTACTTAGTAGTTTGGCAAAAGAGACCAATAGCCTAAGTTATGGGGACATAAACAAACAAATATCAGTTGTCAAGCAGTGTGTGTGGACAAACACAACTACACGTGATGGGCTTCCACAGTTTCAGTTACTCACAAGCTGTGCAGTGGGATGGAGCCCAGAATCATGTGGTTGCAAAGAGAGCTTCTTAATCACACAGCCATGCCTACACTCTATAAAACAGTGGTTCCCAGACTTTTTTGGGCTACTACCCCCTTGGCATTCAGCCCCCCCCCAAAAAAAAACAGGCCACACCCTGCAGCAAATTCAAAACAACTGTATTTCACAAATAGAAATTAACCTAATCAACCCATTATTTTGTTGTTTTTACATGTTTTGGCCACACCATTATCGCCCCACCGCCATCTTTCCACTGCCCGGGGAGGGGGGGGGAGTACCACACACCTTGAGGACCATTTCTATAGAACAACATGTAAAAAAAAAAAAAAGCAGGAAAAAAACCCCCAGACTGTTGGTTATGTGGAAAAAGCTGCTTGCCATTTTAAATTAGAATATTTACAGAATGTTGAATGGCAAAATCTGTAAAGTCTTATGGTATTTCGTTACAGCTGTTTATGTCCAGAATTCAAATTTTACATAGGTTAGTGTTACCCTTTCATCCTTCAGAGATTGGTTGTCAAGTACTGGATTGATAAAAATCGACTATACCCTACACCAAGGGTTCTCAACCATTTTTTACCTATGGACTGACTCCCCATAGCCATTCGATGTTTAAAAACTAGTTTTATAGAAACTTTCAAAATTCCTTTTGTTTTTCACACATTAACTTGTGTAGGTTGAACTATGTAAAATGTTAGAGAAAGAAACCTACCTGTTTCTTGCAATACATACCAATACATACATCTAAAGCAAAATTTTTTCAGGCGCCCTTAAAATACTATCGTGGATCCCCAATTTACTATTTTGTTGTGTACCCTCCCTCCCAATCTTATATGGACCCCGGTTGAGAACCACTGCCCTAGACGATAGCAGTACTCCTGTCAGACAGTAACAGTTAAAAGACTAAATGGTAAAGTGATGCAAAACTGTAAAACGACAAAGCAATATAAATACCTTCTTCTGTGAAACCATAGGTTTTTTTTTTAAATGTCTCCCAGTCCAGTGTATCAGAGTCTTGGAATTCATATTCTTTCCAGCGTTCATTTGAATCATTGATGATGTATTTATCCTGGACATATTTAATCCAATTTTTCAGCTCCTCTTCAGTAACATAACTGTCATGATCTTTATCCATTTTGTCGACAATTTTTCTAAATAAACAAAATGAATAAAATAAAGATTGCAATGAATTCATTGTGCTGTATGGGAACTGACATGTCAAAGAATAGATCCTCTTCATGTCGTAAAAGGGGATTTAAAGGAGGCTGAGGGAGGTAGGATTTGCACTCCAAGCTTGTAAAACCCTCACCAGCAATGACTACCCAAACAGACCCATGTTGCTTGAGTGATGCAAAGGCATCATCTGCCAGGAGTAGTAGGAAATCACCAACATATGGTGGATAAAGTGACATGCTGTTGCAGCACATGCCTCCATCATACTACTACCACTGAGTTCACGCACACAAAAGGTGCAAAGTTTATCTGCTGGAGATGAGGAGGTTCTTGGACTTGCCAGAGATAGCAGTCAAATTTCCAGGAAACCATGCATGTATTCACCTCTTCAGCAAGATACTTGCTCCCGTCTTATCATACTTTCATATCCCTTATTTCTCTACCCACCTCAGTTTAGGTATTTTGTCATGTGACCTCATCAGAGCTGGTGCCATGAAAAAAAGCCCAGAAAGTACCCAGTGCATTTTGTGGAGTGGTTGGTGTTAGGAAGGGCAGCCAGTCGTAGAAACCCTACCAAAGCAGGCATTGAAACTTGTTGCAGTCCTCTGGCTTGTCAGTTTCTGGCAAACTGTTGAACCCATGCCAGCATGGAAAAAGAGACATTAAATGATGATAATGATGATCACCCTACTGTCTTAAAAAGGAATGACATATTGGATAAGGTAATGCTAGTTACCCTAAGTTTCGTAAAGAAAACAAATCAGCATGGTCAAAGCTGGAATGCCTTTGATTATAGGTCTACTTGATCAGGACAGAGCTGGGGTTAAACAACAACAACATATCAAAATATAGTTCTATTGGTGCATAAACAAAGTTAGTTTGCAACACGAAAAGAGAAACCCACTATTTACATCCTTCATCATCATTTAACGTGCATGTTCCATGCTGGCATGCGTTGGATGGTTTGACAGGAGCCAATTGGTCCAAGGGCTGCATCGTGCTCCAGTGTCTGCTTTGGCATGGTTTCTACAGCTGGATGTCCTTCCTAACACCAACCACTCTACAGCATGTACTGGGTGCTTTTTTTCATGCCACCAGCACTGTTGAGGCCACCATGTGGTTCACAAGACTATGAACCATGGGGGAGGCAGCAGGTCCTTGTAGAAAAGCAGCAAGGAGAATTATTGGCAAGAACCAGTCATACCAAAAAGATTTGACTATTATTTCTAGCAATTTAGGCTTCATGTAAATATATTTGCAGAACATCTGGTAGAAGTGAGACATGCACCTTAAATGCAGAGGACATGCAAAGACTAGGGAAGAATAAAGCTACTATGTTCCGTTAGGTGTGCAATGTCAGTGACAAAGTGCTAATGTATTGAGTACTGAGAGAAAAATAATTGGGCATAAGAGGAATCAGATGTAGTGTACAAGAGAGGGGACTGAGTTGGTTTGGTCATGCAATGCATATGGACGACAGTTGCATGAAGAACTGCCAGTCATTTAAAGTGAATAGAACTTGTGGAAGAGGGAGACAGGGGATGAAGTAGTGATGGCTGATCTCAAGATGCTGAATCGCATGGAAGAGATGACAAAGAAGGACCAAGAGGACAGACAATTCGCGGTGCTCAGGAAGACTTATCCATCACAGCATGTATCCCTTCTATAGCAAGAAACCTGCATTTGTCCCTCTATCATACTCTTAACACCTAGCATAAAACCACAGTGCCCTCTCTCAAATATTCCCTCCACTTAGTTGGAGCTTTTTCTATTTTCTTTTTTTCTGTTCTTTTCTCAACTTGTAAGTTGCTTGGTGAGCTCACTAGTGCTAGTGGCATGAAAAAAAAAGCAGCCAGCACACACTCAAGTGGTTGGTGTTAGAAAGGGCATGCAGCCATAGAAACCAAACCAAAGCTGACATTGGAACTTGACATGCCAGAATGAAAAATGGACATTGTCCCTTTCATTACTATATTTCTGTTGAAATACACTGCCTCTGTTTCAATTAATTTTGAAAATAATGAAGAATATAGTAAAATAACTCATTATTTAGCTGCTATTTGGAACATGAAATTTTGTTGGAAGTTTTCAATTTAGATCAGTTTAAAATGGGAAATTTGTATCGTACAACCAGATGTGGTCTCAGGTAGTTTGGTATCAAAAGGGTTAAATAATAATGATGATGATGGCGGCAGCAATGAGTTGTATTCACTATGAGAGAAAAACACGTTCATCAATAATCAAAGATAGTAATGAAGTTGGAACAAATTGAAACATCAGTTTACCCTAATTTCTCCTTGCTTTGTTCTGGTGAAAGTTGGTCAAAATCTTTAGCATCATCTTTTCCCAAGATTGCCTCATGGTCGTAATCGGGATTGTGAATACCATTGGCCTCATGATCTAAATCACTCAATTTCTGCATAAACACAAATAGATATTAGATTAGACAAAATGTTGATAATGGAAACAAAGGTCTGCATGCTCACATCACACTGCTTCTGTAAAGAATTGGTTATACCACATAACTATATTTAAAAAGGTGGAAATATTTACCAAGCCATTAAATAACAAAATAAATATCTATTGAGCAGGCATGGCTGTGTGGTAAGAAGTCTGCTTTCCAACCACATGGTTCTGGATTCAGCCCCACTGCACAGCACCTTGGGCAAGTGTCTTCTATAGCTCCAAGCTGACCAAAGCATTGCAAGTTGATTTAGTAGATGGAAACTGAAAGAAGCTCATCATATATACATACATACATATGTATATATGTGTGTGTGTGTGTCCCACTGCTTGACAAAACCTTGGTGCCACTGCATGGCCACAGTCCAATGACTGAAACAAGTAAGAGGTAATTGATAAGCTATTAAACAACCCGTAATCCCCATAATATAGATGCACAGAGTCCCATCTATATATATCAGGTCAACGTGTGCATATTCCACTCTATATCCAAGCAGGCATGTGATACCATAACTCTAGGACACCGCTTGCATTATGGTAACATCCATTTACAACTATTATGTGATATCAAGGCAAGGAGACACACACACACACACATGATGGGCTTATTTCAGTTTTGGTCTACCAAATCCACTAACAAGACTTTGGTTAGCCCAGGGATATAGCAGAAGACACTTGCCCAAGGTACCATACAGTGGGATTGAACCTGGAACCATGTAGTTGGGAAGCAAACTTATTAGCACACAGCCACACCCAATTTGAATGACCATCTGACTCTTGAATGTCTTTAGCTGAGTCTACTCTGTTGCAACATATCTTCATATTTATTCCCAACCAATGTGAAAGGTGCTATAATGTCATTAATGTTACCTTTCCAACAAAGTTATAAAAATAATTAACCCTTTATCATTTAAACTGGCCATATCAGGCCCAAATATTCTACATTTTATGTTCAAAATGGCCAGATTCAACTTCTCACACCTACCATACAATGTAATTCTAAAAATATACAACCACATCATTGACATCTCGAAGCTATAAGATAATGCACGATTCATTGAAAACAATGTGAATTAATAAGCATTGTGTTTGACAAAAGTAATCTGAATGCTAAAGGGTTAAAAATCTTTTTTTTTTAAACAAAAATTATTTACCTTATCCATAGATCTGTCTTTTGGTTTTGGAATAGTAGAACATAATGTAGTAGCAAAGAGAAGTATTGCCAAAAAAAATGAATAGAACTTCATTATTTGCTGACTAGACAACATCTGAAAAATAAAAAGGACAAAAGAGCATATCAGATATGTGAACACAAATTATTCATTTACAAATAAGTTAGGAAATACATGTTTTTAGTGTTATTAAGTTTGAATTAAGCAGAGATTGAATTTCCCTGTTTGTCTTTCCACAGTCAACAGTCAGTAAGTACTGTGATTAATATAAATAACTGTACTCTCACATTTTTGTGGCTTTAAGCTTATGACAGTTCAATAAACTAGTATCAGAGTCAATATGATCAATTGTTTCCCCCCTTTGAAAAATTTCTTGCTTGATACCAATATTATTATTGGTTTCAAATTTTGGCACAAGGCCAGCAATTTCAGGAGGAGGGGGAGTAAGCCAATTATATTGACCCCAATGCTCAACTGGTACTCATTCTATTAACCCTGAAAGGATGAAAGGCAAAGGTTGCAAGCTGGCAGAATTGTTGGCACAGTGGACAAAATGCTTAGAAGCATTTCTTCCAGCTTTATATTCTGAGTTCAACTTTGCGTTTCATCCTTTTGTGATCATCATCATTTAACGTCCATTGTTTTCCATACTGGCATGGGTTGGACAGTTTGACAAATGCTGGCAAGCCAGAGAGCTGCACCAGGCTCCAATTTGTCTGGATGCCTTTCCTAATGCCAACCACTTTACAGAGTGCATTTCATGTGGCACCAACACAGGTGCTTAGCCCCTCCCCACAAAATTTCAGGCCTTGTGCGTGCCTTTAGTAGAAAGAATTATTACTATTATTATTTTGCATCGTTGATCTTTGGATTTGTTTGTACTATATTGCTTGTGATATCTTAATTATTTTCCCCCCTGGTCTCTCTTCAACTACAGTTAAACTTTGAAGAGTAAAAAAAAAAGTTAACACACACTTGTATGAGCTAAGAGATTTTTTATATGGCCATGTGGTGTTTCTTCTCAGAAACATAGGGTACAGAATTAAAAAATACCTCTGCTGATGAGAACTTATAGATCCAAAACTGCAATTAATTTGATAATCATGCTATGCTGACAAGTACATGGAGTCTCCAAGTTCCGTTTCATAGCAAAGAAGTGTTTTGAACATTGAAATATCCAATGACCTGAATTCCTCAAAGATTTTCTTAATTATCTAACACATATGAAGAAAACATCAACCCTTTTGATAGCAACCCATCTGAGACTTCTTTAGGTCTAGAATACAAACTTTCTATTTTGAAGAGATTTAAATTAAAAACCTTCCATCAAAATTGTGTTAATTTATGTTCCAAACACCAACTTGATGACAGAATTATTGTACTAAATCCTTCGTTATTTTCAAAATGAATTGAAACAAAGGCAGTGTAAGGGTTAAGACTAGGTAATGATGATAAAATGAATAGATCAATTACTTTAAGAAAAAATACTATTGAGGTTTCTATGTAGCTTCCACTGTGAAGTCAGGTTATATATCCCACTAACAGTTGAAGCAAAAATGTGTCTTTGATTCCTGAGAGTAACATAAACTCAAAGGTCTCAGCATTCAACAATGCACAGAGTCCCAAATTACAGAGTGAAAAGAAAAAAAAGGAAAAACTTCTACATCTCAGATATAACCAAGTGCACAAATTCCCATATACTAGTTGACCACAAGTGCCAAAAAATTGTCTTACAAAAGTAGACAACAAATGGATAGACCAACATACAAGAGAAATTGATATTAATATTAATTTTCCATTGAAGGCAGCGAACTGGCAGAATCGTTAGCATGCCGAGCAAAATGCTTTGCAGCATTTCGTTCTGAGTTCAAATACTACCGAGATCAACTTTGCCTTTCATCCTTTCGGGGTTGATAAAATAAGTACCAGTTGAACACTGGGGTTGATGTAGTAGACTTATCCCTTCCCTCGAACTTGCTGGCCTTGTGCCAAAAATTGAAACCAATATGACTATTCATTTGAAGGGAGCAAGCTGGCAGAACCGTTAGCAGACCGGGCAAAATGCTTAGCAGTATTTCATCAGTCTTTACATTCTGCTGAGGTCGACTTCGCCTTTCAGAGTTGATAAAATAAATACCAGTTGAGCCCTGGAGTCAATATAATCAACTTACCCCCTCCCCAATATTGCTGGCCTTGAAACCAATTTTACTTTTCAATTGTCAAAATTCAGAGGCTTATGATTAAGTAAATAATCTTATGTAACCCACACATTACTTGAAATAAATTTCCCTTTAATTAAGAACACAGTGAATACACTATTCCTGGAAGAAAAGAAAGGGATGGAACAATGATGGCTTCAATACCATTGCTCATAAGATTTTCTGCATAAGTCTGACCTAGGGTTAAACTAAAAGAAATAACAGCAATGGATCAACTGAAGAATTGTCATTCTAAACTTTTGACAGGGTAACAATTATTTAGGTGAGATATTCTGGAATGATAATTTTTTAAGTGGGTTTAGGGTGAGGATAGAACATTAACACCTCACTACCAATACCACTATAATCTTTACAACCACAGCCATCATCATTACCATCACTAACATCAACACAATTTACTATCTTCACTACTACCACCACCCATCAAGCGAACTTCTCATGTCCGCTCATCCTGTAAGAAATAGCAGGCAAATCTTCCTCAAATCACACCCTATCATCTAAAATAAAAACAATTATATATGAATGTGGTCCCTGATACAGAGAAAAACGAAATAATCATGGCTGGAATGCTTTTGATCATAGCTCTGCTCAATCAAAGCTCACCATCATTCAATAATGTATTTTCCCTGGCCTTTCTTTAACTGTAGTTAGGTCTCAAAGAGTATGAACAACTACATTACCTTTATTATAACATTATTTATTTGTCTACCTATCTCCAGACTGGAGCAACATGAAATTAAGTGTTTTGCCCAAGAACACAACACATCACTGGTTTGGGAATTGAAACCAGTTTTGTGATCATGAATGCAATAGCCACATGCCTTCACACACACGTGTATGTATGTATGTATGTATATATATTATGCAGCTTCAGTTAATTTGGGAACTTTATTAATTATTTTATTTTAAGGTTTCACAAAGTTGTACAACACAAAGAGGTAGGATATTATTGCTTAGCCATTTGTCAGCTTTTCTTTTTTTTGTATACTAAGATCACATTATCCAATGTGTTCTTCCTTTTAAGATGGGTGGAATTTGAAGGATATATGGCTGGTGTTTCTAGTTGGCCAAGCAAGACTGTTTAGAGCAGTCATGGACAACCTGCAACCCGCAAGACTCTTTGAATGGCACACCTAATGAAATATTACCTTAATTTTTTTTTTAAGTAATGGGACCCGACTGACGATGAGCCATGTCTCATGCGGCCCGCTTCTCGGGGAGGGGGGGGTCGCCCATACCTGACTTAGAGGCTCCTCTGTTTGCTATCTGCAGCTAGTTAGAAATGGAGCATAGTTCGAAAAAGAAGAAATGATGATCTCTAGACAAAATACAGTTGTCATAGAATGCAGTCACCAAGCTTTGACCCAATTCCCACGAGTTTAGAATTCAACACAAAACGTAGACAGATGATACACACACAAGTACACTTTTGGTCGGCACTGAGTATGACGTTTAAGTGGTTGAAATATTTTCTTAGAAAGCCATTAAGAAGCTGTACTGAAAAAAAAAATTTAATATTGCATAATTGAAGCAAAAAATATTCCAAGTCTTAAAATATTTTTTCCTTCACGTAATTGGTTTCAATTCTGATTTGATGTTTTTAGCCCCAGATCAGCTTTGACTGGGCAGGCCTATTATCAAAAATGCTCACGCCAAACCCACCCAGACAATTTTGCAAGCAATGGGTGAGTGTCTTGGCCTACATGCAGTGTGTTCTTTTGGCGCTTCCACCCCTTCAATCGTGCGAAAACAAACACTCAAAATTCTATGGAAGCAACGAAGTAGTGTCTCGATGAATTTTACATTTAAATTGGTACTTTATACATGTAGATGACATTTCAAACGGCAGCATGTTTGTATAAAAGTGTTAAATGAAAATAAATTAATAAACCAGAAACCGAGAAAGAAAGCGGGTTAAAATGACAATTGTTATAAAAAGATAAAAAATTAAATTCACGTAAAGGTATATAAAAAAATCTCAAAAAGGAAGGAAGAAACTGAATCTGCAGAAAACACTTGAGTTCTATCTAAATAGTTCTTAATATTGTTACTGTTAGGAATTGGTATTAAAAATAAAATAAATTAGTAGAAATGAGATTTTAACAATACAAAAAAATAAAACAACGGTTATCTGGTAAATAAAATAATTTGACAATGAAGACCGTCTCGTTATATCAATTCAAGAATAATGAGATAGGAAATGAAAAAAAATTTCAAAGAATTGTTATTTAATTCTAGATAATTTTATCTCGTTCAAGCCCATGGTCACCATCCACTTATTCAAGTGCTGTATCCAGGACTACATTATCAAAAGGGTCACTCCTTTTTAAAGATTTGGCGGATCAAGCAGAGTTTTGTCCTTCGTTGGTTCGAAAACCCAAAGGAGTTGTTAAGTCTTACTTAGGTTAGCCATCATCGATCAAACCTTTCCGTCTTTTTATATATATCTAGAACTCCATTATCCAATCTACCTTTCCCTCCTCCTTCCTTTTAAGACAGTGCCACGTACATTTAAAGAGAATTTTGCTGCTAGGTCCGAGTTAGGGCTGCGTTAAAGACTCCACTTCTACGGATGTTGCTTTCCAAAGCGGGCGCCAACTCTGAAGGGTTGTTAGCTTCAGCTCAACTATTATCGAGCAGTCTGAGGATCAAAGGCGTTACAACCGTGATCATCCTATCTTTTTGTATATCAAGATTGTATTTGGCGATTCTTCGTTGTTACCCTGCATCGCATTTTTTTCTTCTTTGACTATAAAAATAACTAAATAAATATAGACTGCCATTTCAAATTATAAAGAACACATTTGGATATCGTGGACAATGACCGACCGTGCAATAAGAAATGCTCTCAATATCTTTCCGTAAGGATGCGACTTAAAGGAGATATAATTGCTATTTCTAGTAAGTAGAAAGCCTGCATAGCGGTTCTATCTTTGATTCGATCTGAAGACCACCAACCAGGGAGGATTAAGCAAGTTATGATGATATAGCAGCACATTCGTCAAACGCCCATGTGTGTATGTTTATAACAGACAATAATTGATATCGAGATACCAAATGCGTCAGAAGGCGATTTTTCGGGATCGAAAAAGATCGCGAAAGAAAACTATAATTCTCCACCATCTCTTACTTCTGCTTACTTTTTGAATATATTCCACAAGTCTGAAGAATTACGGTTAACAATTAAGCAAATTTTTTTAAAATTATTTTTAAGATACACTTATCTAACTAATAGCTTGACTTGCTAGAAATAACAGCCAAATCTCTCACATCACACACCTAGCATTTTAGAAAGGACATATTAGAGGATGTGGTCCTGGATGGACATGGTCCAACCCCCCAAAAAAGACGGGAAGGTCACGGTTGGTACATCTTTGTTTGAAAAAGAGGCCCGCTTGCACAAATGTGCCCCCACCCCCGAACTTTATTTCCGCCTAACTTTCAAGAAAATGGATATTTTTCGCCTAAACTTACATATTAAATAGTTCAAGAGTGAGGAGAGAGAATATTTTGTAAAACCAAGAAATATGTGTATTAAGTCTACTAATTAAGAAAAAATATTTAAATATTTTATTTATGTTAATATAAGCAAGAATAGCTGCTATTTCGCCAAAATATTTTACACACATGTAAGGTCGCTGTTTAAAATCAGTAGGGAAAATAAAAAAGTTCGAGATTCTTAGAGATGAGAGAATGGAAACGATATTAAAACTCCTTACATCAGACTCTCCAAGACAACCATTAGCAAAACGATGAAGATGCGGCAAAGAACGGATTGCCAAATTTATCTAAAAACTTATTTTTACTTCACTGACTGAACACTACTGGCAGGTTAAATAGAAAACGAAGCTTTGCAGAAAGTAACACACACACACACACACGCAAAAAGTTTTCAAAGCAAATGTAAGAAATATATTAATAGGGTGGTTGGATGGAAGTTAATTGGGAAAAACGCCGAGTAACAACGAAATGAGTCATTAACTTAACAAATAAATAAACTCCAGAAGTATTTATTAATTTCTCACTAGTTTATACACCCTAACGTATATAATGAAGAAATTATATATTCAAATTATATTCTACACCCACTATGAAAGTTATATATAGATGTTTTTTTGGCTAAATAGCAGCCTTCGACTTTTTCTATCCAAAAGGGTTTTTCAACTCAATTAGCTACACATGTGATGTGCTTCGAGATCCAATGTTCCGAAAAAGAATTGTTAGGACAGTAGTTGTTTAGCTGTCATCGAGCAAGAAGACTTAGTCGCGCTCATCTAGTCTTTTATTATTTTTTTCATGTATACATTATCGTATTTTGCCCTTCCTTTAAAGCAGTGTATGCGGTTTGAGGGAGATTTTAGCTATTATTTCTAGCAGGATGAGGGGGATCGTCATTGTCTCAGGCAATGATATAAGAATTACTAGCGGGACCACTTCAGCTAGCCCTGGGGGTAATCGCACACGGTGAAAAACTGACGGACTAAAACATCTAAAGAATACAAAGATGCATCGGTGTGTGTATATAATATATATATATATATATATATAAAACTTATAGCGTACTTACTGTTTTACGAATAATCACAGATCCTTGTGGAAGCAAAATGTTTTGGTCTAATTTTTTTTTTTTTTTTTGTAAATGTCAAGCGAAAATGACACTCGGCACTTGTCGGCAAAGCAAATAAAATAAACAATTAAACAGTAAAGTAATCGTGACAAGAATGCCACGTTGCTTTTATACTCACCCACTTTTAACGAAAATGTTCGGCCTTCTCAATGGCTTCGGCTAGATATTCAGAACGGAGAGAAACGCACCAATCGAAACGCAGCATTCACCAGCACGTGACCATAAAGAGCCAATGGAAATTTTGTCAACGTGGCTGCCGGTAATCGTCCGCAAGAATTACGCGTATGAAATTTGAACCGGGCAAGTTGCAGACACAGTAAAGTTTTTGACTATTTTTCAAGAAAGTGGGTGGGAACGGAAAGAGAGTAGAAAGGAACAGAATTTCCTTGAATAAATGTTAAAATTTTATTTTTTAATTTTGAGAAAATTTGCAAAATACTAATGATGAAATCAACATGCCGGTGCCATATACCCGGTGACGAGTTATGAATAAGTTTTTTCAACTTTGAAAAGATTTCCACCAGT